>JAJOOS010001885.1:0-35570 GCA_029582725.1 Solanum chiquidenum
TGGTTAATTCCAAGTGAGATTTCTCCACTGGAAGTTCGATCTGCAGCACAAAGCGTCACTGTCTCCATGAACATGTTATTCACGTTTGCGGTGGCACAGGTTTTCTTGAAGGTGTTGTGCTGGATGAAGTTTGGGTTGTTCATCTTCTTTGCAGCTTTTGTGTTCATAATGACTCTGTTTGTCTACTTTTACGTGCCGGAAACGAAGAATATACCGATTGAAGAGATGTCCCGAGTGTGGACAGAGCATTGGTACTGGAAGAGTTACATGGATGAACAATCACCTGCAAAGGAAGTCGTCTAGATCGAGATTAGCACATAGTTTATTGTTTTAGTATAGTTATTTTTTAATCCATAGTATAATAATATTCTTTCTGTTTTTTTGATGTTGTGGAATTTCTTAGAATCTGTTAATTTTACATACTAGTGTTCTTTCTTTCTTTCTTTATGTGCAATATATTCGAGTTTTGAATTCCCAATTAACTAGGACCAAAGTATATTTATACCTCGTTGGATAGGTAGAGGAAATTTTTTGTTCGAAACACTAGTTCTAACTTTTAAAGTGTTTGAGAAAAGAAACTCCCCTTGCGTCATTGTCACCAGCCGCTTGGCTTGACTTGGACTCTCCACAACGAAAATTGTCTTAACAGAGAAAATTGCACATGTTAATCTTCAACAGTTGATTATAAATTTTCAAGGACTTAGCCTCATTTCAAACAACAAACAGAAAATACTCTTTTTTTCTTGGAGCAAGCAGCCTGAATTATGAACTCTAAAAGTCTAAACACCAATCGACACAAAATCAGTAACATACACAGCAACAGGATAACCATTTAATTTTTTTCGACGTGGTGCTGTCTTTGGAAATATTTGAGAGACATTATCAAAAGGCGATTCTTGAATAGAAGAGCAACGTTTTTGAATGATACTTGTTGTGTGGCTTAGTTGAATAATAAAGATAAAATCCTAGGCCCTTCATCATGGTGATCCAAACGAGCCTTTTCATGAAAGTGGACTGAATTTCGCGATTTAAGGATTAAATATGCACAAATCTTTACAAATTGAAGATCTATTGCTAAACGATGTTCTATGTGTTGAGCAAAGAGTATCCTCTCATTAACAATTAAGATAAAAGAACAGTAGATGCAAATCATAAGAGAACTATCCATTGTAGGGCAGAATAAAAGAATTTTTGGTTTGTCGTTGAGGTTGTGATACCATTTGGTTTCGTTCATCATGGAGTCCGTCTTAACGAGTGTATCTACAACCTTATTTGCCTCCCTGTAACAACATATGCTAGTGGAAAAATAGAAGAAAGATATTATATATGGAATATGGATATGATATCATTACGTGCTTATACGTCTCTATGATATTATGTCAACATGTATCTTCACTAAATTTGTTGGAGTGCTAACATTTTATTATAATTTTTGTTAATTTAATAAGTGTATATCTAATTATAGTAAAGTAATATAAGTAAATTTCGTTAACAATAAGAAAAAATATAGTCATCTTTTCTTCTTATCCTTTAAACTCAATATCAAGAAAAAGAGTCCATTTCTGGTATATATAGTCTCTCACTTAGGTATAATTCTCTTAGTAAATTACTTTTAAAAGTCATCTAACCCATTTATGTGATTTTTTACATTGAATTTTATTGACAGGACATTTTTGTAATAAGCCAATTTTATTTTTTTAAAAACAAACAATTTCAATCATTTTATTGTCTCACTCCACACAAAAATGAATTTAATATAAACAGATGATAAATTCAAGCCTTGGAGAGTAAAATTACCTAAATTAATTAAATTACGGATAATTTTGTAAACATCTCTTCATGTTTAATTTCCTAACATTCACCTCCCATGTGATTAGTAATATTATGTTTGCCCTCTTCTTTCGATTATTTGCAACTACTACCTAATTACTAATAATAGAGAAAAGGGTTTTCATATATATATATATATATATATATATACTAGTTTTTTGACACATGTGTTGCACATGAATACCAATTCCAAAAATATATGTTATAGTAAATATTACTGCTTATTTAAGCGAAGATTTGAATATAAGCTTAGCAAAAAATAATTTTGTGGATTCTTTTGTGAATGTTCAATGTGGATCAGCAGCGTTATTACAAGTCATATGAACTTTTCTTCGTCTAAAATACTAAAATTTTAAGAAATAGTAAATAAGTAAAACAAAAGGGCAATGTTTATATAGTAATAACTATTTTGAAGCAAAATTCTTGAGAGTCTAAATCACATCAGTAACACTGATAAATAAAGTCATTCATTTGTCTTGAGCATGAAAAATAAATCGTGGCAATTCTCTAAATTTTGGAAAAGATATTCAGAAGCATATGTCTATATCACAAGAGAAATTGTTAAAAAAATAAATGAATTTAGAGTACTACATCATTTGGAATGTTACATACTAATGTATATATTAAGCAAAAAAATAATTATTATATCCTCAAAATTATTTTCCTCAAGTACTTTAGGTTATGGAATATACCCTCTTAGGATAGAATGACTTACTTCATCAGAATAGTGGTACCTCATATTCCGCTAAACTTCGAACTCACTCAATGACAATAAATCACACAAAAAATTTGTAGTAGATTAAAAAAAATTGTGGTTGAAACTGAGAGGAAATCCCTCTATTTATAGTCAACAAAGGGTAGTATGAACAAATATTTTTGTGTCAAATGTGAAAAGTCATGACCTTTTCGAGAAGTCACAGCCCTTTGGAAAAGTCACAACTTATTGAAAAAGTCACAACTTATTGAAAAAGTCACAACTCTTTGGAAAAGTCACAACTCATCGAAAAATCACAACCCTTCGAAAAAAGTCACAACTTTATCGATAAAGTCACAACTTATCGGAAAAGTCACAACTCATCGAAAAAGTCACAACCTAAGTTAGGGATATTATAGTAATTTAACATTCAAGTTAAGAGTTCATGCCTTTAAAGTAATATAGATATGTGTTAATTTTGCGATTTAGAATGATATGTCCCTCATTATAAAGTGGCTCACATATATTCCTAGTCTTACACAAAGATATATTATTTTCGTCTAACGGAAGTGAAAAAACAATTCAAAATTATTTTTTTGATTTTTTAAAATTTAAATTATTCATGTGTGGATCTATTTGATCCTTCTAGCAAAGTTCAGGGTATGTTTGATCTTTCTCACATGTGATTTTTTTTTCCGACTTCTTTAACACAACGACTAATTTGAGATTATTATTTTAATAATTAAATTTATGTTTTCACTCATCGTCTTGTAAAATTTATTTTAGATACCCCAATTATTATTTTTACATTTATAAAGAATGAGTTTAATTTTTTTTTCTTACTCTTTGATCTTTTTTCATTCACACTTTTTTATTTCTCATATTTGCACACTTAAAAAATGAGATAACAATTAGACGTTCAAATAATGATAAGCAAATATCTCTATAAGGATGACATTGAAAACTTAAATTATTCGTTGAATCAAAGTAGTAAAAATAATATACATGCGAGAAAGTCTAATATACTCCTAAACTATGTTAGAAAGATCAATATACCCCTACATAAATTATTTATAATACAAAATAAAATAATTTTTTTCACTCTCATAGATTAAAATAATATATCTAGACCATTTATGTAACAAAAGAATATATCTGAATTATTGATGTAATTAGTACTTAATAGTGAAATAAAAAAAATCACTAAGAATATTCGAAATATAAAAAATAAAACATACGAAGAGCCTAAGGTGGCGGGGGGGGGGGGGGGGGGGGCAACATATATACTATATATACTTAAAAATTAAATTCATTTCAATCATGTATAATTTATCAATGGTGTAACTTTCGGTCAAAAGAGGTTCAAACGAACCTCTTCGGCTTTTTCTAGCTTAACTCTTGTGTAATGATTGAGATATATATAAATTATTTTTATAACAAAAAGTATATCAATTCTAAATCACAAAAAAAAAAAATCGGATGAACCTCTTCAACTTTTGCTAACTTCACTCTTGAAAAAAATAAAGGTTCGACTCTTTCTTTCAATTATTTTTATAACAAAGAATATATCTCCTTTAAATCACAAAATAACAGAAATATAATAGACCATTTTTCCTTAGTACGCCTCTTCTTCCCTATTCAGAAACTCAACTGATTTTCTAGTAATTGAATTCTATTCCTTTCTTAGAATAAAATGTATACTTTAGTCTATAAGTATTTATCTAATATTTTTTGTTTGTATTTTTTAAACAGAAAGTAGAAGAAGAAGATAAACTAACCAAAAGAACAAAAAAGAAATTGAAAGAAAAAATGAACATAAATAGAAAACAAAACAAAATAAAAAGATAAAAACAACTGTCAGAAAGGGACAGACCCAAAAAAATTCTTTTCTGAACACATAAAGGATGTCAGCAAAGGTTTCGTATACAATAAGAATTTGGTCAACTTGACTAAAGTATTTGGACTTTATCAATATTTTCGGTAATTAAATTCCACTTTAACGAGTGCAGCGGATGAGACTGTATTTTTCTTAATTGAAGTTTTAAATTTGAACTTTGAATATGAAAATATTTTTGATGGAAAACATTTTTTCTCAAATAAAATATTATGCAAGACAAATTCAAAATAGTTGAACTCTGGGTACCAAATACTCCAAATAAGAACCTACAAAACAAAAATAATAAGTACTCCTTTCAATTGGTTTGTTTTTGCTTTACTTTGCTTTTTAATTAATTTTGAAAAAAATAGCTCTTTATTTTTTTTAATGATTTTTCAATTTCAACTTAATTTTTACATGTTTATCATAAGATCTGTTTTTTTAAAATTTAAGATTACAAAATGTAAAAGTTATTTTTTTATTTTTTTAAATTCTATGTTAAGTTAAAATATGACAAATAAATCAAAACAAAAGGAGTAACTAATAGTTTCTTCACCACCAAAGAATGTGATTCATGAGACTATTTTTTAATTAATCATAGGTCTCACGTTTGAGCCTTGAGTGCGATTTTTTTTTTATAAAAAGCGCTCCTCAGTCCTCATGACGAAATAGTCGGACTTCAATATCCATATCGGACATCAAAAAAAACAAAACTTATAGCCTTTTCGGCCAAACTTTTTAAGTCCAAATACTTTCTTTTTTTTAAAGAAAAAAGAGATATTTGGTCAAAGATTTTGTGAGAAAATAAATACTTTTGAATAACAGAAATTGATTTTCAGAATCTAAAAAAAAATACTAATTTTGTGTACATAGATGATAAATGCTGATTGGATAAACACGTCATAAATAGGTATACATGAATATTAAATGTATTTTTTTCAAAATTAAAGTCCTTCAGCCCTATTCCTTCCCAACAGAGTTGAAGACAATTTATATTCTTGCTGCTGATTCTACTCCCAAAGGTATCAATGGCTGCTATGGAGAATCATATTGAAAAGATTCTATTCACAGAGAAGCAAATTTCTCAACGAATTTCCGAACTTGCTTCCCAAATTACCCTCAATTTTTCTCCATCGACCAACAATGGAGGAGGAACTTTACTTTCTTCTTCTTCATCGGCTCCGGTTGTTGTCGGTGTCGCTACTGGTGCATTTCTATTCCTAGCTGACCTTGTTCGCAAAATCAACCTTCCCATTTCTGTTGATTTTGTTCGGGTTGAATCTTACGGGTCGGGTACTGTATCCAGTGGAAAACCCAAAATTTCTTGCGACTTGAAAATTGATGTTACTGGAAAGCATGTCATTTTGGTATGAATAGTTTTTGTTGGATTTACTGTGTTTTTGGGAGAATTCCCTTTTTGGGGCGTGTTACAGTTTGTTAATTTGATAAATGCTAGTACTTTATAGGGAGAATATGTAATTCAGTTGATTAAAAATGCAATCTTTATTCAGTAAATGGTTAATATTCTTTCTGTTAACTGAGATTTTGTACTGCTAATTTCTAAAGCTTTTTTCTGTTTTGGTGGCGCAGCAAGTATATTATTTACTACTGAATTCAGAAAGACTCTTTGGTAAACAAAGATGGAGCTAGGATTTTGAGTTTATAGGATCTGGATTGTAGAAAACTCAACTTATTTGGTTCTTGATTAATTAATTAGTAAACATATTAAGTGGATTTTTGAACATAAATATAAAGTTTGAGCCAATGCTACCGGGTTGGCCCATCCTGTTTGTATAACTAAGCATTTCTTTGTGTGCACTTTTTTGGCTTGAGAAAAGATAGAAAAAGGGGCATGTCTAGTTGTGGGTGGACATACAGAAAGATTGTTAATAACTAGTGGGAGAGCAAGGGAATTGCTCTTTTGGTGATTATTTTGATAGTTTATCAACAATTGAGATGGAACATTTTACGACTTGACTAAAGATCATGTGTAAATCTTCCATTTATACCTTATGATTTTGGTAGGTTCAACATAAGCGACGCGTTTTCCAGTAGATGTTAGGATTCAGGGGAGAACCTCCCCGAGTGTACTAGGGTCCTGCTAATGTGGCTTTCGTTCTGTAAATATGTTGGCTGGTTATATTGTTGTTACCCCATCTATTGCAGTCATAACTGCTCCTAAATGGTTGTCCTAGTCCCCTACTTCCTTTCGCCAATAATGAGATTTATAATGAGAACCACTATTTTGGTGTTGTGTGAGATTTGGTTGCAGTGTGCATAATTTTAATTACGTGCATCCTATCGGTTGAAGTTGTGAATCTTGTATTTAAGTTGTATAATCATATCAGTGATCATGTATATAACTAACCTGCATATCAGCATACTGACATTTTATTTGATTAATTATTGTTCTGAATCGTGTTCAATCGGAGCTGATATTCATGGCGCTTCTGACATTTCCCTAGGTTGAGGACGTTGTGGATACAGGAAACACGTTGGCCTGCCTCTTTGAACACTTGAAATCTAAAGGGGCATCCTCCATATCAGTATGTACTCTCCTTGATAAACCATCAAGGAGGAAGGTTAATGTCGAACTTGTGGGAGAGGGGAAGTTCTACTGTGGTTTTGAGGTAATCTCTAACATTCTCTTTGCTGTCCTTCATTCTGGCTGCACGTTATGATAGTGTTATTCATCTAATGATTTCAAAGCATTGTAATTATATAATTCAGTGCCTCATATTTGATTGCGACAGTTTTTGAGTTTTTCTTTTACTCTGTCAAGCTTCGTTAACTTTATCGTGTCACCTAGACACTAAGAACAAAAATGACAGACACTTCTTTTGTCATAGTTCTTTTATGCTGCCCAAACTCTCCAACAGAAAATAGACAAAGTAAAAAAGAGAAAGGGAGAACTATAATAATCTCCCTCCTGAACTAAAGAACTAAAGCATACTTTGGAAAATAAGGATATTTCTCTACCTATGAAATAATCACTGCAGTGAGAAAAATTTCTTGTCTATGGTGTGAAATTGGCAAGTATTTTTGATATATGTTTCTAGATTGTGTGCTCTTTTTACTTGTCCCTTCAGCATGAGAAGAGTTGAGGTTATTCGTTGTTATAATAACCAGTACCTGCAAATGACAAATAGGTCAGGTCCCGTTAGTACATTGGTTAGTGATCATTCATGCAGTAACGGCAAACCAAGCATGGCTTTTGTAAATTGATGGCAACATTTTAGCTTTCTTGCCCCATAACTAAATTGAGAATATGAGATTTCTCCGCATTTGCAGTAATCAACTTCAGAGAAAGATACTATTGGCAAATCCAATTTTGAGATATTGCATTACAGTCGATTAGAGATGGTCCATTACAGGTTTTTATGTATAGGCAGCTTATACTAACATGTCAAGAAAGCAAAATGTTGTAGTTTGTATTTTGAAAGCTCCTGCATCTCCCATTCCCAGGGGAGGCTCCCCTTTTCCTCGAGCAGAAAAAGATTATCGAAACTCTTATTTTCTCTTTAAAGTTAACTTACAATTTTCTACTTCGCTGAGAATCTTGGTGCGTATAATTAACCTTTTATTCATTCTTGTTTTAATTTGCCTGCAGTGTCCAGATTATTTTGTGGTTGGCTATGGGTTAGATTTTGCTGAGGTTTATAGGAACTTACCCTTTGTGGGGATCTTGAAACCTGAAATGTACAGTTGATTGCTTTGGCGCAAATAATTATTCCATACAGGGAAAGCTCTTGATTTTCTTGGATACAATCAACCTTTTGCTGATCAAGGCAAATGATAGCATTTTTTTTCTTCTTTACCCTCCCCCCTGCTCCGCCCCCTCTGCTGTGGCATGCACCAGCTATTATTGTAATATACTTACAGCTATATATTCAGCGCCTGGCTACTCTCAGATTCCTAAGAATTGAAATGTTTTCCTAAATTTTGTCCATTATTTTTCCTGTCTCTGGTTTTTGTTTCTCTGTATGGTTAGAATTTGTATTCTTGTAGTCTATTCTAACTGACATACACTTCATGAATATGCAAGATAACAAAATATGGAATTTGATGTACCTCTTAGAAAGTATTGACAAGACAACTGAATTACTGATGAAACATAAAAGTTTGTTCACTACTTTGGTCAAGTAGGTAAAGTAGGCTAGGGAGACACAAATACTTTTTTGCCTTACATCTTCCTGCTCATTTTGTTCTAACATTGTTAGATCTCGCTTAACTAGAGGTTCTGGGTTTTAAAACTCTAGAATTGAAGAAATTCCTGGTATGAATCTGAATTAATCGGACTAGTGAATTTTAAATATCAGATGACTTAAAGAAAAGCCTAAAACATTGATAGAATGTATCATTATTAATTGCCCACTTGGTTTTCAATATATTATAAGAAACAATTAACAGAAGTAAACAACACTATTCTTTCCATGTAAGAGCAAGAGGTCGTGGAGTTTTGGGATCAACTAAATTGCCAGCAGTATCATATATTATGACACCAGAAAATTCAGGAAGCTGACATTTTCCTCCCATGATTATATTCTTCTTCCATATTGCGACTTCACCGCTACATGTGCTTGGATCAACACCTTCAAAATGGTAATTCTCATCAATCTCTTCATGATTGAGTTGAATAATAGGGTCATGTCGATCACCATAGCCATAACATACTCTCAATTTTCGCTTCCATTTCCTTGAATGGCTGGCGCACATGAAGAGCGCCAGTGCACACAAGAGCAACGTTCCTGTGGCAAAACCTACTTGAGATAGGCTAGTGAACTTGTTTTGTGTGAGTAGTAATAGTGCGCGAGCCATGAAAGAAGTATAATTAAGTCTATCCTAATGGGATTTTTTTTAGCTGGATGACTGGTATTCTCAGATATTCTCTGAATGGACGATAAATTCAGGTTTAATTGGATATTGTAACTGCAGAGGATATGGTGTGCGCTTTATATAAATGGCAGGGTAAGATGGGGTTGTTGACTAATTTGGAGATTAGTTGCATCAACTGTAGTTTTGTCCAAGATTTGGAGTAATTTATTGCAATAGTTGATTAAGTGTAGTGGTTTTGGTGAGATTTATTAGTTATGATATTTTTAGTTTGTGGTTTCAGTTAAACTTGTCCAATCTTACAAATCATAATATTATGCAAACGGTTGAAAATATAGTAAGATTTACGCAGATTTTAGCGGTATTTTTGTGGGTTAGAAAATAACGACGGTAAAATAGGAAGATAAATGGATAAAATGATGCAATGAGTAGTAATAAAAATAAAGAATATGATAATGCCGAAATACTAAATATAGTACTACTAAATAAAAGAAAGATGAGAAGAGGACTGATTCAACCTACTATAATTAAGTAGTTTAATAAAATAAAAGAATATATAAGTTAACCAATCATGATTATATATATATTCAATCACATATCATATTTCTATTAATTTGATATAAACATTTGATAAATTAATTTTATCATTATACAAGTTGGTATGTGGCTAATCAAACCCATATAGTTATCCATGTGAATAAACATCTTCCCGTAATTAAACCTATGTAAAGAGAAAAAATATAAATAAATAAAGATATGGTAGTTCTGTAATTCTTTTAAAAAAATTCATGATTTCACATCCTAAGTATTTGAAAGTTTGACCTACCGTATATGCAAAAATATATTCATATCAAAATTTAATATTCGTAATATTGGTTAAATGTTAACTATTTTAATTACAATAATAATTTTCACATAGATTTTAATTTTTTTCCATTTAAAATGTAGTTCCTTATTTTTCAACTCTCAAATACATTTCTTTTTCAACTTTTACGTCAATTTTTTTTTTTTGAAGTTTAACTAAATATGGTTCGAATCTCTGATAATAATTGTTTGGCGAAAGTTTCTAAAAAAGATAAAATACTTATTTGACTTGAGATAACTTTTGAGAAAATATTTCCAAACATTAAAAAATAATTTTCATAGTAAGTATTATCCCCGTATGTTCATCTTTACTTGTTCATTATACTAAAAATAGTTGTCCAACAATATTTGTTTAGTTTGAAAAATCAAGAGATAATTTACCTTTTTATATCTATTTTATCCTTACTATTAAATACTACTCAATATCTAATATGTTTCTCAAAGCATTAAATTTAATATATTCAAGAGTAATATAGTAACACTACCCCTATTATTTATTGTTGAGGGAATTTCATAAATAGCTAAGAGGTGAAACTTAGTAACGCTCATTAGCTAAAGTTTGCATAATTACGCTCCATAACTATAGTTTCATTTGCTATGCTAATTTTCGTTTGTATATTTTGTTTTTTTTTAAATAGATTATATAAATTGGATTTATACAAGTAACATATTATATACAATTAGTTATATTGTATACAAACTATTAATATAGATAAATAAGTAATTGTATATAAGTGTTGAGATTATTCAATTGATTCGTATAAGTATTGTGGGTGATAATATACCGGGAAAAATATACAAAATAATAATAATATAGAACCAGACATTAGAAATAGAAGCTTGTATATACAAATACGTACAAATATGTATAGGATAATTACAAAACTATTAATACGTATACAAATGCATAAATTCATACAAATTAATATATACACATACATGTGATTCTTCATAGAAAATTTCATTAAATTGTAGTCGCGATTTATAATTATATGAAATTATAACTATATTAAATAATAAACTAATAATGTTAGTTAATTCACACAATTTTTTCTTTATTGTTTCTTAAGGTATGTGTCAAGTTAATACAGTAAAACCTCACTAAATTAATATAGGTGAGACCATGAAATATTATTATTTTATTGAAGTATTATTTAATCGATAAATTAATATTTATTAATTCAAAGAGTGTTTTGAAATTTAATGTATCATATTTATTGAATTCACATAAAAAAATATATTATACATAAAGTACAATGAATACATCAAAATCATACATGTTCAGAGATCCAGATCTTAGATGAAAATTGTGGATACTATCGGAAAAAACAATATTGATGATGAAGTCGAAGATGATACAATACCTTTGAAACTTGTTACGCGTAAGGAAACACTTATCGCATCTAGAACCCTTCACAATTTTATGGTGTAGTTCGAAAAGACAACACCGGAACTATTGGATGCAATAAGAAAACTGAGAGATATTAAGCTTCAACTAGATTTAAATTTTAACAATAAAATAAAACACAATAGAATCATATTTCACTAAATTGTCTTAAATATTTGTATTTTTAAGGAATTATTAATTTAAAATATTAATGAGACCGTATATTTATATAGGCATCTTTTGAAAATACATCATCTTATCGAAATGGGTGATTTTTTATTTTGATCCAAGTCGGGATCGAAGGAAAATATTATCGTAGATAGATTAGTAATTTACCGAGTATTAATTTGATGAGATTTTACCATAGTGGACAACTATTGTTAAAAGAGTCTAATTTAGAAATTTGACTTTACAAGTGTCTTGGGCTTTCGTTCAGCTTCTGGATCACGGCCCAAATTTGGGGGTTTAACCACCAAGAACAGCAGAGGAAGGGTTTTGCATTTTCTTCCAGCACCATTTTCTTGCTTGTTCAATCAAAATGCATCGACGTTCATCAATTTCTCTCTGTAAATCGCTTCTCAGACACCCTTTTGAGAAATCAACAATACCCAAATCTTATTTTTCCATAAGAACTCTTGCATCTCTCTCAAATTCATCCTTCAACCTCACGAAGACCCGACATTTTCTTGGTCCGACGAGTTCAAATTCATCAACCCAGCTCGTAAATTTTCAGAATTTAAGGCGATATAGTGTTGACACTGACAGGGAAGTTGATATAATCAATCTCAAGTTTGCAGAGGCAAGAGAGGAGATAGAATCAGCTATGGAATCTAAAGAGACTGTGTATTTTAATGAAGAAGCTGATTGTGCTCGTGATGCTGTTAAGGAAGTTCTTGATTTGTATCAAGGGTTGTTGGGAAAGGTGACAGAGAGTGAAAAGGGGGTGATTCAAAGGTCTATGGGGCTTAAGATTGAGCAATTGAAGGCTGAGCTTGCGCAATTGAATGAGTGAACGAGAGGTGAGCAGTGTTTAGTTTGGTTACGGTTTATTTTTCTTAATTTTAGTTTATTTGATCAATGTATGAATACAATAACTTCAATTGTTGGCAATGAACAATGCAAATGCTGTGTGTAACTGGATGATGGTCTATGACTTGTCAGTATGAATTAAAAGAGTTCTTTTGTTTGATTGTTGTGAACATTGTTGTAAGACATGCGTTTCTGAAGCAATTTTTCAAGGTGGATAAATTTGCCTACCATATTCCTATTCAATATGAATCTGATAGAGTAATTTTGCAATGCTCTTATGAGTTCCGGTACAAGTCTGGATTGATGCTCATGTAGCGTTTATATATCGGTTGTATGTACCGTTTCTGCATAAAACTGGAGGAGTGCATGCCATTTCTTCTTTGGTTGTCAATTTTGACAAGAGTTTGCTGTATTCTCAGCTGAAGCTCATACCTAGTTAGTTGCATGTGTAAATATTTCATTAATGAACACAAATGACAATAATATGGACAGACAACTTAAACTTTGGTTTTTCCTATCAAATATGTAGAATCACAGGAAGGGAATCATCTGATTCGTTGTACTTCTGTAAATGTTTTGTGAGAGCCCCGGTTAGAGGATGTTTACTGTATGTGGTACTGGATAGATATTGCAGTCTAGCTATATCGGTTGAAGTTAGGTATCTACTTGCTTTTTGTGAGAAGAAAAGATAGTCCGACGGAAGTAATAGTCATGTCCCTTTTGTCAGAAACTTTCTTGCAGGGCTAGGGCTTCTATTTTTTTCACCAGATAAGTCAAAGAAAACATTAGTTGTATAACAATATCCTGATACTTCATCCAAAAAAGAACAACACCCTACACACTGGCAGACAACACAACCGACAGAACCTGAACGTTTATTGGTCATGCACTTATTGGGCATTACTATTAATTGTATGTAATGCAGTACTATCAGAAATAAAAATAGGAAATGAATGCTAAAGCAGTCTGTATTTTTAACTCAAACGTGCTACATTCTTCTTCTCTATCTTGGCTCAAGTGATTATGAGTTACTAGGAGCAGAATTATTTCACCATGACCTCCTACTTCTTGGCCTCTGACAATCTATAGTAGGCTACTGATATTCACTATTTTTCTGACGTTTCTTCTTCTTCTTTTTTTTTTAGAAAAGGTAAGTGTCTTAATCTTCTGAATAATGAATAGAGCTTCCATTGTCTTCAAAACATCTCACAATCCTTCTCCTCCAGATTGTCCACCAAATACTTGTTGGTATGGTGTACCACTATTTCTTTTGCTACTTATTTCTTCCCCTTATGTTCCAGTACCTCAAGTCTCCAGTTTCATTTGGTATGCACTTTTTGAGTCCTACCATATTTAGAAACAATTGCCATAACTTATCGGTGGTACAACAATGTAAGACAAATTATTCACACTTTCTTGCTTGACACTACAAAAAAAAAATATCTAGAGCATAATCGAAATTCTCTTCTCTGCAAATTATCCTGTGTTAAGAAAGCCCTTGTAGTTGTAGCCACCAACCATAGGAAACACATCACTCTATAGGGAGCATATGTTTTCAAGATCTGTCACCAAGACCAAGAACAATTCTGCAGCAAATTCATGTAAACATTACAGGAATTAACAGTGAATTGGCATTTGCTATTGATTTGCCAAATACGCTTATCCTGGTATTGAGTCAAACCTTGGAAGCATTCTAGAATCAGCAAAAGTTCAGCAAAATTCCCTCATCTCCCTGTCATTCAGATTCCTCCTGAAATTGAACTTCCTTCGCTCATTAGTTCTGGTAGAAGCTAAGCTTGCATCTTGAGACATATATTCATTTTAAACAGATTCCTGAGACTGGTATCCTTATTGGTGTCTGATTCACCGGTTTTTGGTAGGCATCTTGGCATTAAAATCAGCAAAGCTACTTGGCCATAAACTATCTATTTCTAGTATGAACTGCAAAAGCCTGTCAGGTTTGTTCGTTCTGGGAAAATATGAGGAAGAAAAGATCTTACAAATTTAGCAAGGTGATTTGAATGAGTTGATAAAAGACAAATCATTTTCTTTGCAGGATTAATGTTAGCGTGCTAAATAAGTGAAGAGCCTTCAGCATAACCATATGAGCTTGCAACTGTTTCAAGTCTACGAGCTACTTTGTGCCAAGGCACTTGTCTTCTGTCTATAAAAATCTTAATAATTGCTATCAGCTTGTCCTAGAAATATCATTCATTGACCTAGATGTTTTAACTTCTTCCTTTCTTTGCTGAATTGAGCAAGCCAATTTGTGTGAATGATGCAGTCGATGAATATGGATGTTCGTCTCTTTTCAGAATATCTCAAAGCTGTGATCGACATCTGAAGCTTGTTTCCCAAGTGCTAAAATTATATGAACAATGTTGTGCACCTATTTGTATTATTGTATACATAGGAGCTGATTTCTTATATTCAATTTTGGTAGCGACAGTCTCATAATCACTGCTGTACTGAGGTTGTTGGGATCGATATATTCATTATAAATGGTAACCGGAGTCATTTTAACTTGATTCCTTTGTTAGATTTGCTGATTCTTGTTAGGTATATTGGAATTAAAAACCAGCAAAACCACATGACATGAAATATATAGAACTGCAAAAGTCTTTCAGATGTGTGTGTTCTGTGAGAATCAGAGGCAGCAAAATCTTCCAAATTTTTGCAATGTCATACAAATGAGTTGATAATTGATGTCGTTTTTACAAGAGATCTTCATGTTTACATATAAGAAATTTGGAAAAGACATTTTTCTTCTATTCAATTTGTAAGTGGTTATAAGAGATCACTTTCACGTCCTGAAGCATGTTATCCATTGACCTAGATATGAACTCTTCCTTTCTTTACCATATTGAACTAGTGAATTTGTATGAATGATTAAGTCATTGTGGATGACATTTGTCTCTATTGAAGTCTATTTTCCTTTTACTAGAATTTTTTGTATGAGTGATGATGTTGTACCACCTTGAATACATAATTGTGTTCAAATTACCAGTTGCTGCTAACTATGGACAAACCTTCTGATGTATAATGCCAAGTTTTGACGTGCTCTTGACTGGCTTGGTCTACAGTCATATGGCTGAGCGCCATTACGCGGAGCTTTCTCAATCCTAGAGCTATTAATGCCATACGTATATGTATGTATATTATCGGTTATTTTATAAACTAGATCACTCAAAGACATTAGCCTGCAATTATCCCTAATATATTTCGATTTTTAGTGCAATTTAAGGCATCTTAAAAAGTGAGAATAGCTTTTTCTTGTTCCTTCTAATTATTGTCTTCTCATTTTTGTTTCCAAGAGTATATACATTGCATATGGACAATGTCATTGTGAAAGAGGTGATGGAAGTGATGGGGGAGAAGATGACAAAATAAAAGAAGAAGCTAAAACTGAATTCCAGGATCTTATTATAGATTTGGTTTTGACCAAAAATTTAATATTTTCACTAGAAATTACCACATATATATATATCGTATCTTCAAGTCATGTGGATAATGGAGATGAAGGCATGGTCTACATACGTTTGTTCCCTCCTTGTTTGTGATCACTTGGTCCTACTTAAATATTGATGAGCAGGGTGGAATGGATTTGAGATATTAAATTAATCAACTAAACTTCATATGCAAATTAGTTGTGGTTGTCTATAAGAAACATTTGTGTTAATTATGTTCTATTAGTAGATGTTATTTGATTTACATACTAGTGTTTATATTGATTTTCTAAAATTCAATTATGTTCTATTCGCAGACGTCATTTGGTTCACATACTAGTTATATCGATTTCATGAAACTCAGTTATGTCTTATTAGTAGGCGTTATTTGGTTCACATACTAGTTATATCGATTTCCTAAAACTCAATTATGCTCTGTTAGTCGATGTTATTTGGTTCACATACTAGTTATACTGATTTCCTAAAACTTAAAAATGTCTTATTAGTAGGCGTCATTTGATTCACATACTAGTTATATTGATTCCTAAAACTTAAAAATATTTTATTGGTAGGCGTGATTTGATTCACATACTAGTTATATTGATTCCCTAAAACTCAATTGTGTTCAATTAGTAGGCATCATTTGGTTCATATACTAATTATATTGAGTAATACCTCTATTATGTTCTATTAGTAGGCGTCATTTGGTTCTCATACTAGCTATATTGATTCTCTAAAACTCTGTCATGTTCTTTTAGTAATCATCATTTGGTTCACATACTAGTATGTTGATTCTCCATAACACAATTATGTCCTACTAGAAGACGGCATTTGATTCAGATACTAGTTACACTAAGTTCCTAATACTCAATTATATTAGGAGTTATTTAATTCACATACTAGTTATACTGATTCTCTAAAACTCAATTATGTTCTATGAGTAAGCGCCATTTGATTCAAATAGTAGCAATACCGATTCCCTAATCAATTATGTTCTATTAATTGACATTTTTAAATTCACATACTAGTTATACGAGTTCCAAAAGACAAATCTAAAAGGAAGAAATCAAGGTTATGATGTTTTCATTTTTGGCATGATTCAAAAAATTCATTTTTCAGCACTTCTTGGGAATTTGCAAAAATATCATTGGTAAAGTAAGTTATTTTTGTATTGAAACTATTAGTGGTTACTACCAAAGGGAATGACGATGCGATACGCAAAAAGAAAAAGACTCATGAAATGACAAGGTCAAATGGTAGAGTGGTCTAAATGCTCCCTCCACTTTTTCCTTCACAGAACATGGCTTTTTTGTCCCCCTTTTTTTGTCTCTATATTGGCAACTATTAGACAGTTTTAGTATGTGTCCAAATAATAGAGTGTTCCTTTGTTTACAGAATCTTGACTTTGAATACCTTTCAATGAACTATGCCATAAATCCTGCCTTAAAATTTCAACAAAAACAAAACATGGGTGACCTAAGGTACCCATGGCTACTATCTTTAAGATTTCTTGTATAGAGAAAAATCTTGAAAAATAATAAATAAGTATGCAAATGTCTTTTTCATGTAGAGGAATAAGCCATTCCAAGATTATTATATCAATATATAACTTTATCTTTCCTTCCTCTCCATCATTCAGCGATTAAATACCAGACTTTTGTCTACGACAGGATGCAAACCCCATGAGACACAACTACCCATGCATTATGCGCTACACTCTTACCACTAGACCAAAGCAGTCTCTAATGGCATTACATGAGTATTATATTTGGTTTTAAGAGTCGTTTGTTTTCTTCTTTCTTCAGACAACTCAATGCACAAAACATCACCTGTTAGAAAAGCTCAGAGAAAGGTCACACTTCAAAGGATATGTTGTAGACAATTTAACCTAATGCATTAATGTCTGCTTCCACGGTTTGAACCCATGAGATAACTTTACCATTGCTCCAAGATTTCTCTTTTTAATTTCTTCTTTCTATATTTCTCTTTTCTGAAAGTACTTTTAGCATCACCGTAAGGTTTGAAACCACATTCGTACACCAACAATTTTTCTGAATAGGTCGAACTATATTTCGCTTTTTTTGAAACTATGGTAAACTAAAATATTATATGGTGCAACTGCAAGCATTTTGAAAGCTAAAATCTCAGCACAGAGATGGATAGGAAGAAATGAAGAAGCAAATAAACTACATAAATGTTTCTGAAATATGTACACAATGGACCCCTAGACATTATCCAATGCTTGGAACAATGAGTTGACTTGATCATATCTTGGGAACTAAAGAAAACTAATTCCTACTCTTCTTAGTCAAAAGCAAAAAAAAAAAAACACTAACAAAATTAATCAACTTTGAGTTGAGGACTGTTTTATTAGAGGCTGAGAAGTTTTCCCAAATTCTTGATCAGGTGAACTCTTTACTTCCATTAGAAGTGCCACAACTTCCTTCATTGTTGGCCTTTCAACCGGCGATGAGTTGACACAGAACATCGCTATTCCAAGCGTTTGCAGCATTTCTTGGACCACTTGATCGGGTAAACCTTGTAGCTTAGTGTCGAGAACTGTAACAGCTGGTTCAAAGCTTCCCATTTTCTTCTTTACCCACTCGACGATGTGAAGCCCATCACCTATCTGAGAATCAACAGCGCTACGCCCACTAAGTATTTCCAGCAGCACCACTCCATAACTATAGACATCGCTCTTTTCTGTTATATTCGCTGTATATCCATATTCTGCAACCAGAGTTGACAAATATTTGTGTCACACTCGACGAACTATGACTCATAAAGTAAATATTCGAAAGATGTTATGATCGATTTTGGCTTTTATGTTGAAATATTAGTAATTGAAAATATTCTAAGTGCATGCATACCTGGAGCAATATATCCATAAGATCCTGCTACACTGGACATAGCGTGGTGATAGTTTGGCGAATTCATTAGCTTTGCAAGTCCAAAGTCCGCAATATAAGCGTCAAACTTGGAGTCGATCAGTATATTATTGCACTTGACATCTCTATGAAGAATGGCTGGAACACAGTCATGGTGAAGATAAGCAAGGCCTTGAGCTGAACCAATGGCAATTTTGTACCTAATTTCCCAGTCCAAATTTCTGTTACTTTGCAAGAGCTGATGGAGATTGCCATTTGAAATGTAGTTGTAGAGAAGAAGCTTAACGCTTTTGTTTGAACAATATCCCAATAACTTCAGAATGTTTCGATGCCTAATATGTCCGAGAATTTGAATTTCTGCTGCAAAAGAATCTACTGGCTCCTCGTCTTTCTTTGTTTTCCAAAGCTTCTTCACTGCAATCACCTCACCGTTAGGCATTTCTGCTTTGTATACAACACCGGAACATCCTTTCCCAATGATGTTTTCATCTTTCAAGCAATCCAAGATGTTGTCTATGGTGAAATTGAACTTTTGAAAGGGGATGAAAGTCCAAGGGTAGGAAAAATCTTCTGCTCCTACCGAAGAGGCTGACATTCCTTGGGACTTCTGAAACACATATCTGTGGTTTCGCGTCACAAGAATCCATGTAGCCACGACTGCTATGGCTACAGATGTCAGAATCACCGCAACCAGAGCTATGGTTTTCGGTGACTTCAACCCATTCCTTCCCATTATATGTGAAGAACAACTATAACCATCAACTGATTGACAGAGTGAATTCTCCAGAAAAGAATCTGAAGTGAGAGTTCTAAAGAATGGTGTGACAGGAATAGGCCCCGAGAAATTGTTGTCTGAAACATTCAGGGAAGTAAGGCTGGTCAGGGAGCTTAGAATTGTGATCCTTCCACTCAACAAATTATGAGAAATATCAAGAGATTGCAACTGTGACAAACCAGACAATGTTTCAGGAAGTTCACCCGTGAAACGATTCGAGCTCAAATCCAAACCGATTGTTAAGCTTGTGACATAGCCAAGCTCAGATGGAATCTCGCCAGAAAGACTATTCGAGCTCAAATCAAGTAGAGTTAACTTCTGCAAGTTCTTAAAAGACTTTGGAATTGAACCAGTAAGCAGATTGTTACTGAGAATAAATTTGTTCAAGTAACTGAAATTGCCAAAACTCGAAGGGATCTCACCGGTAAAGCTGTTCCGGCTAAGATCAAGTTGCTCTAAATTCACAAGCTCCCCCATCTGGTGTGGTATTTCCCCAGTTAGGTAATTGTTGTGCACATCCAACAGCTCAAGAACTGTAATGTTGGCAATTTCAGAAGGCAAGCCGCCAGAGAAATGGTTCATGTACAAATCAAGAAACACGAGATTCTGCAATTGACCAATCTCCTTAGGAATCTGTCCTGAAAGCTGATTCTCACCAAGCCTCAACCTCACCAGAGACTGGCATCTCGCAACACTTCGAGGCAATCGTCCAGTTAACGAGTTCCCAAGGAGCAACAATTTACTCAGCTGCTTCAAATCAAATATCTCCTCAGGGATCGATCCAGTGAGCTTGTTCCTCGAAAGATCAAGTGCATATAGCTCAGTACAGTTTCCAAAAGCAGCTGGAATGGTTCCTGAAACTGAATTCCCCCACAAGAAAAAACTCTGCAAGTACTTCAACTTACCAACTTGCCAGGGAATTTGCCCTGATAATTGGTTCTTATCTAGCTGAAGAGCTGTCAGGCTAGTGCAATTACTTAACTGCCACGGTATAGAACCGGTAAGTGCATTATCAGATAAATGAAGCTGTTCAAGAACCAATAGCTTCCCCAAATCACCAGGAATTTCACCGGACAATTCATTCGCAGAAACATCAAGAATCACAAGGGACGAACAATTCGAAACCTCAGCTGGTATAGGTCCAGTTAATGAATTTCCCCATAAAAGCAAGCTAGTAAGCTTTTGCAACTTACCCAACTGAGGAGGTATCGAACCAGTGAGCTTATTCATATGCAGATACAAGTACCTAAGCTCCGAAATCATCCCAAGTTCAGGCGGTATCGAACCAAATACTTCAGTATCATAAATTGCCAGTGTTTGAAGATTGATCAAATTCCCAAATGTTGGCGGAATAACACCCGAAAGACCAGTCGCCGCAACACCAAACATGGTAAGATTGGTGAGCAGGCCTAATTGTGCAGGAATTTCACCACTCAAATATGGATTTCCACCAATCCTAAACTGCTGGAGTGACACTAAGGACCCTAACTGTGATGGAATTGACCCATTAAGGAGATTATCTTGAAGACAAAAGATTGCTAATGAAGAAAGATTAGCTAACTCTGGTGGGATCTTACCAGTCAATCTGTTTGAATTCAAGAACAAGAACTGAAGTGAACTAAGCCCACCAAGTTCTGATGGAATAGAACCTGAAAGTGAATTAGAAGAAAGGTCCAAAAGCCTAAGATGAGAGAAAGAACCAAAAGATGGAGGGATTGTTCCAGAAATATTAGTAGAAGAAAGATTAAGAAGCTGCAAAGATGAAAGGGAAGAGAGTTCAGAAGGCAAGTAAGAGAGATTTAGGAAAGTATTTGGGATAGAAAGTGAAATAACCCTTTCTTGAGGAGAACAAGTAATCCCTTGCCAAGAACACGGAGTTAAACTTGAAGGGTTCCAAGAAGAAAGCACAGAAGATGATGATTTAGCATAAGGGTCAGCTGCTTTAAGCAGAGAAAGCAAAGCTTGTCCATCAGAAGAAACAGAGCTCACTAAAAATACAATCTTTGGACTCAAACTTAACCAAGAAATCAACAAAAACAAGAAATAACATGAAGGGGAAGTGTAAAAATGGTAGCTTTTCTTCTCCATTACTGAGTCAAAACCAAAAATCAACAAATGGGGTTGTAGAAAAAATGGTAATAGTGTTTGAAAGTTCACTCTAACAAGACAACATACATGTGGTGTGTTAATGGAGGTTTGCTTCAAACTCACACTAACTCAAAAAATTTACTTACCATGCATGTGAACTAAAAAGTTCTTGTTTATCTTTAATGAAACATTTACTAAACTGCAACTATTAAAGTTTTCTTACCGGAGAAAATCAGCTCCACCTTGCTCCGCCGTACACGGCGGCGCTAGCTAGTAGCTTACTAATGATGGTGGTGAAGATAAATGGTCACTAGCATGAACCAAAAACATTTGTCATTTTGCATTTATTCATGACGGCGGTGGACGGTGGTTGACGGTGGTTGACGGCGGTGGACGGTGGCGGAGAGGATTTGAGTGAGAGTGACAGTTCTTGAGAAACTAAAGAGCAAACAAATGAAACTATACATTTAAATAGCGCAGAGTTTATTTTTTTATATGTTTTTATTGAACAAAGTGATTTGTAGCGCCATAATAATTTATGAATACCAAAATAATGTACTTGTTTATTTCTTAATTTTTTGGTTTTGAACTAAATTCCAAACTGTACTGAACTGATAACAATTAAAGATATTTATAAAATTTCCATTTAGAGGTGTATTAAATTAATGTGGCTTAATTATTCTCAAGATTATTTGCTGTAGGCATATTATTAAGGACCTGTTTCTCATTTGGTACTTATTGAAATTCCCTTTAAATGGCAAATGCCCTATTTTCTTGACATGCTAAAAAGAAAATATATATTCTATATTTACATTAAAACTAATAATAAAAGTTTATTTATATTTGATATTTATTCAAATTAATAAATATGAGATAGTTATCTTTCATATATACATATATTATTTTATTATGATTAAATAATATGTAAATCGTAGTAACATGATAGAGACAATTTCTTCACGTCACATATATAGCTTTGTGAAAGGTTAAAGAGAGAGGATCGAAATATGCAAACAAAATATCTATTTTCTTAAACTGAAATAATTGTTCTGTTTTAATTTGTTTATCTTATTTTTTAATTCATTTTAAAAAAAAACATCTTCTTCCATTTTTACAGTTTCTTGATCTAACTTTTCACCTAATATATTTAAAATCACAAGATTAAAAAATATTTTGATACATTCTACATGTCTTTAGTTTCAGAAAATCATAAGATTCAAAAGTTCTTTTTTTACTTTCTTAAATTCAACGATCAAATTAAAAATCAAACAAACAAATTGAAACAAAGGAAATATATACTACTAACATTTTTTACGTAAAAAAAAATTACTATGTACTTCTCCCACGTCAAATGAATATTCAAATATTAATATGATGACTATGATTTAAGTAAAGGGCGTGTACTTAGAGGAAAATTTAATTAGAGCACCTCTTTTCTTTTCTTTTTCTCTTTTCTTTAGGGTTGATATATATCTTATTCCTACCCTTTTACTTATTTTTATTTATTTATATGTTAAGATAGTAAGTTCAAAATTTAATTGTTTTTTACATGTCTACGTGGTAAAAATATGTAGTAAAAGATAAGAGTGATTTTGTTATCGAGGAAGTTATAGTGGGTGTTTTTTGGGAGTAGAGATAAAGAAAACTGTAATCACATGACACAGACAATAAATATATTAAGGCACAAGCAACGATTAGGGTTTTTATTTTACAGTCTTGGTTCTGCTTTTTACTCTTCAGTCACACTAGATTTTTTTTAACGTTAAGTCCGGGTTATCGAAAATAACTTCTCTATTTCGTAGATTTCATCCTTCTTAAATCTTACACGTGGAAATCAAATTTACGGGTATATATGTTGTTGTGGTAAAGCTTTAGTACTCCCTCTGTTTCTTCGTAATTATTTGTCTCGAGATATAATTTATTAGGGGTTTGTTTTTACTAAATTATAGTTATTAATTGTGGTTTGTAAATCAAAGTTTAATTATAATTACTACATATGTAATACTTTATATATTTATTTAATGATAAGAATATGTATAAATCACGGAAGATTACATATAATAAAAAAATTGCAAGAATGAATAAATAAAAATAATTTTTTTGTTTAGTATAACGGACAAATAAAAAAGGATGAAGGGAGTATTACTTAATATGATTGAACATATTGTTAATACCTGATTCACTAGTAATATTTTGAGGACTGGGATAATAGTTAATGTTTGTATGGTTTTTAGTATTTGTTTCAATTAGTTACAATTTTTTTGGGCAACAGCCTATGACACTATCTAAAAATTTACTGCACTGTAAATTAGTGCGGCGGATTCAAAAAAATTAAATTATGAGTGCTAATTTACTATTTTTATTTTGAAATTAAATTTGCTACTAAGATTGAAAATAATGTTTCAATAGATTATTTGGCTAAGTAAAGCATGATAAAAATTTAGTGTGGAAAAAAAATATAGGGCATGTTGAAACATTGAAGAACAAGATAGTATATGAGTAATTAATAATAACAAAATTAATAAGTGAAATTAGTTAGACAACACTCGACTATCTACTAATTAATTTTCTACTCTAATCATCCACCTCTATATCCTCATATCTTGAGTCGTATTTTTAGTAAGCTATCATGTCCTGTCTAATCACTCTTATCAATACTTCTTTTGCCTACCTCTCATAGCCAACCGTTCATACCTCCTCACTGGTGCATCTCCCCTTCACATGCCCAATTCATCATGTATCTTGCATCTTGTCCACCACGGGACCACTATCACTTTGTCCCGAATATCTTCATTTTTAATTTTATCTCTTCTAGTATACCACACATTCATCTCAATATTCTCATTTATATTACTTTCACACGTGCAAGTTCTTGATTGGTCCACTCTATGAGAAAGGAAAAACTATAGTACTCAAGTTTAAAACTTAGTCACATGATAGTCATTAGCAGGCACTAGCTAAATTGAGTAGATTGGACTCAATCAACAAGTCAAAATGAGCCTAAAAGAATGTCAACAAACTAATGGTCTTAGAAGATTCAGATAAAATGGATCTCCATTTCTTAAGCTTGACGTATAGTAGTAAATATAATATAATATCATCAAAATATATAATGATAGTTCTATTTATCCTTTATGAAACATAAACCTCAATTCAATTTGGTAAAATATAATAAAACAGTCTAAAATAGATTTGAAATTTCTAATGATTAGATAATTCGAATTAAAATTCTAAATATATAGTTGGTGTGTCTTTTATTATTAATAATAATATTATTATTATTTTTAATTTTTTTGGGGGGGTTAGATGGTTTTTTTTTTTTTGGAGGGGAGGGGGGGTTAGAGGGGTCCAACAAGTTCCCTTAGAAGGGTACAAAAGTCGGATAGTATGGGTTCAAAACGGCACCAACTTACATATACTCCCACTACTGGTTAATTTCTGGATTCTCTAGGTCTGTTACATTATTCTCATTTTTTTCGAGTTAAGTCTTCTATCTTTACCTGATTTTTTATTATTATTATTTTTCATATGATATTTGAAATTCACAAATCTGATTAGTCCAAATTACAGTTATAAAAATAAAATAAAACGATCTCTATCAAAATATTATTCATTTCAAAGTTCAAACCTGATACATTTGTAAAGACAAGATCCCAATAATTATCCCACCACAACCTCCACTCCTTGCCAAAAAAAAGAAAAGTTTTTGATCCATCCTTTAAGCCTAGTTAAGTAATTTTTCCTTCTATAAATCAAAGAAACTCAACTTTTAGGCTTATGAGCCGGAAAATAGGTCTCTTTAATTCTATGTTGGCCATGCTTTTATTAGATGCCTAGTTTATTAGTAGTAAATTATCTATATATAAGAAAATTTATTTAAAAATTAATTAGTATTATTATTATTTTGATTGAAAAGGTGTTATATGGGTTCTCAAAACAAGTTCCTTTGTCTCTTTATTTTTTTTTCTCCTTGAGGGTTGATCATTTCATGAATGTAGGAATACTAGTAATAAAAATATTTTTGGTCTAAGTAACTCCTTAATCATGATGACCACGTTCTAATGAGTAATTTGGTTTACAAGCTTCTCGAAAATATTTGCACATATTTGTGGTGAACAGCAACAACAATGTGCAAAAAAAATAATCAGTTCTTAATTAATCAATAATGAAAGATGATCTTATCTTAAAATGAATAATATATTGGGTACAAATAGGTTTTGACTTGTGAAAGACGAGTAAACAAGCACACGGACTGTACCAATCAGCTTTGAGTTGTCGAGTGATGATTGTTCTAGCGTAAGAGTCTAGTTTATAACAAAAGGGTACTCTCTTTTCTGATGTGCGCTATATAAAAAAATTTAGTAACTCTTGAGTTTGCTACTTGATCTCATGTTTAAATTGATTTATTGACATATAGGTAAACAATTGTTGCTTCGACCTTAACTTTCTCAAATGTCTTTTGGTTTTATTTTTTCCATATTTTATAAATGAACTAGAAATGGTCTCTCTTTTTTTCTGGAACACAAAGCAATTCTTTTAAGTTCTTGTTTAATTTATTTATTTTCAAAAAAAAAGAGGAAAAATAATATTTCTCTTCTCTCCTTTTTGGAGTTGATTTGCATCAGAGTAGATTGTCTATATCATATCTTTTAGAGGTGCGACTCTTTTCCAAACCCTATGTGAACGTGAAATTCCATCCATATGGAAAAGGAAGTCAAAATAGAGAAAAAGAAGCAATAGTGGCAACCCAAATTCCAGCAGCCAAAACATAGACTAATCTATTATTATGCACTGACTTTAGGTCACCATAGTCCTATATTTAATTTTGGTTTGTATTCATGGAGCCCCAAACCTAATTTCATTAGGGAAATAGGTACACAACTGACCCAACTCATTACACTTAATTAAATTCCATTAAACTACTAAAAATTAATTTTCTAAACAGAATTGGATAAAGTACATTCAGACAAAATCATTCAAGCAGACATGAAAAGGACAAATAGCTAGTATTTAATTTTAGCCATAAGCTCAAAATTTCCTTATATTTACAAAAAAAAAAAAAAAGTAGTTTGTGCTAGGACTATGAGGTGTATAAATTACACTATCCTCTTTTCCCTTTTTAACCTATAATTTGCGGTCACTACAATCTCTGTCACAGTCTTTGTCTTATTGTGTAATAATCTGCAAATCACACATGGGATGTAAATTGCACTAGCTAGGCAAGTCCTATATGCGACATGCTTGACTCAGAAGACATTGAGGAGGGATCGATCATGGGTCATTTGAATGAATAACCATCCTCCAAATCAACTGAGTCATCCATCGAAGAACTGTCTTGTTTCCTTATTATTATTATTTTGCTCTATTTTACAATCAAATAGGACAAGAATACAAGATAAAAGGGTTCACTTAAATGAAGGAGGCATCTTTTATGGGAATCTGCATTGAGCCAAGTAAATTATATGACTTTTTTGCAAGCTGTTAGCTGTGAATTACATTACATTTGTTGATATGGAGTAAAATTTAAGTGATACACACACCATGTATTATGGGATCTATTAATTGTAGATGATATCTGTATCCCATTTGAGGCTCCAGGCTTTATGGACTTTAAAGGATTTGCTAGCAAAACAAAGAAAAGATTGGTAATAAATAAAGTTGTGATGAGATACTTCAAGATCCCAGATTCAAATTATTTTCAATATTATTCTTAACTAGTGAAATTGTCCGCGCTTCGCACGGATATATGAAATATTTATAAGATAATAATATATAATATTTATATTTAGGTTAGTGTCGGATATATAAGATAATATTAATATTTTTTTCATATGCGACATGATACATTTTTTCACTTTTTAAAACATATAAAATAGAATATATTTTTTGCATCTTTTAAAGTACAAACTATTCATATGTATATAGTAGAACAAAATATTCACCGTGGCAACGTAAAATTGAATAAGAGGTAATATGTTAAAATAACAGTATATATATTGTGTTTTGAAAATATTTTATATGTTTGAATTTTCTCTATCTTTTGTAGAAGTACTAATTTTCTATACAAATTTTAATATCGTAAAAAACTTTTAATTTTTTTATTATGTCTTTATTATTATATTTGTTTTTTATAATTTTTTAAACGCCAATTAAATATTTATAAAAATTATGAAAAATGAAACATACAAAAGTTATGAATAATATTTAAGATAAGAATTTACAAGTAGATGAAGAGACATGATCAGTTATAAATAATTCAAATGTACAATTTTATTACATTAAATGTATTAATAATTATGCATTGATTTTATTTGTAACATAAATAAATGAAAATAAGGAGTGAAAATATAAAAAAAAATGAATAAAATAATATAATAATCGGTGACTGCATAAAAATTATAAATTCATGGGAGAAGGCTCACGTACATAACCCTAGACTATGATTGAAATCTTCGAGACACACCAAAATTAAACTAAGATCCTATTACCCCCTGAACTCATTTTATATATAATATTGTACACCTTTTGGCTTATGTGGCACACCCCGTGACTCCACACAGTTGAGACGCGTGGGATATATTTGGATGCCACGTAAGCAAAAAAGCTATACAAAATTATTAAAAAAATGAATTCAGGGGAGTAATAGGACCTTAGTTTAGTTAAGGTGTGTCTCTGAATTTTGGGTCATAGTCTAGGGAGGTACTTCTACCTTTTCCCTAAATTCATTTCAAACAAAAAAGAGTGGCAAAAACAGATTGTTACACACGCAAAAAAATGGCATCATGAAATTAATATTTTATTTTCAATTACTTTTTTGCAAGTATAATAAAAATGAAACTCCTAATCATCATATTTTTTTTGTTATTGAAATGAGATATTGTGCTTCATAACTAAAAAAATGTTGAATAATAAAAGACCAAATGATTAACATTGACAATACATGTAGCTAAATTATTTATACAAATCAAAATTAAAAAAAATTATAGGAAAAGTAGCTTAAGTTACTAATACAAGTCAGAGTAAAAAAAAAAGATCTAGCAAAAATAATTTTTAATTATGCTTCATTTTTTTCTTTCTACCATCTTCCTTTGCAAGTAGATTCGCTACCATATTTTGCTCCATATGTCAAACTCTTCATCATATACAACCAATTGAATAAAAAATATATTATATGAATAGATAAAATATCATGTACCAATTAAAAAATAATTATACCAAAAAAATAAATAAATAAATTATATGTAATATATTTTGTATATTATTTTTTCAATAGTACTAACAATACTAAATAATTAGTATTCCTTGAAATCTAACAAATATTATAATTAAACTACATTATATCCCGAAAACTGGCTATTAGAAAGAGCAATTACATACTGATAACACATTGCTAAGAATTACAAGGTATTTTTTTTTAATTATACTTGCTTGGTGAATTATATATAATACGTATATGAACAAAATATTAAGAAAGCATGTCCAAGTACATAAAAATAAAAACAAAATCTTGAGAATGAAATATATCTTACCTTTATGTACTTCTTTTTTTGTTACATGTTAGATAATTCACAAACAAATATGATGAAGAAGAGAATTGATAATTTTAAATGTGAATCTTCATGAAACTAAATATGAATTTATATAGACAAAATAGAACAAATGAAAAAATAAAGACTTGAGAATGAAATATTTCTTATCTTCGTGTAATTCTTTTTTGTTACATGTTAGTTCATTCACAAACCAATATGATGAAGAAGAGAAAATGTAATCTTGAATGTGAATCTTCATGAAACTAAGTATGAATTTATAGACAAAATAGAGGAATACCACAAGACATCATAAACTTACAAATTTAAGTTTGGAGGTTATGGACATAAAAATTATGGGAGTTATGAATATTATTAAAAGTTAAAATTAAAGAGAGGTAAGTCATGGGTAATAACTCCTTGTGAATAAATTAAAAAATACTTAAAATATAAGAAAATATTATCATTTTATGATTTTATGATTAGAAGTGAGACAAACAAATAAAAAAAGAATGTGAAGAGTTTTTGTTGTAAATGTTCATCCATTAATAAAATATTTATTTGTAATAAATTAAGTAATTACTTTTACAATACAATAATTAAATTAATTTTTTTTAAAAGGCCCAAAAAAGGAGAAAAAAGATAAATGCAAATGGAGGCCATAGAGAGGTGTCACATCACCTTGTATATGTTTCTCCTTTATAATATATATAGATTGGAATAATTCAATTGGATGGTACTGTCATTTTCCAGTTCATCGAGAGTCGATCGGAAACAACTAATAGTCTAATACTCTACCTTGAGGTAGAGATAAAGCATATGTACACCTCACCTCCCTCATATCCTACTTGTGAACTATATTCAGTAGAGATAAAGTCTGTGTACACCTCACCTCCTTCATATCCTACTTGTAGAATTATACTCGGTATGTAGTACTAGTAGTAGTGTCATTTCACCTTTTTGCCAAAGAAAATGATTTGATTTAATGGTTAAGTTTGTGTTCTCACAATTCATTGTCCAAGAGATAATTAACCTAAATAGTCACTCACTCAATCGCTTAATCTAAAAATAATTTGTCAGATGTATATTATGTGTATCACCGTGCATAATTAATATATAATCTACGTTTACTAACTAAAAAAATAAACCGTTAATCCAATCGGCTATTAGTCTAAAAATCCCATCATAATTCAATTGGGTACATTTTGCTGCCTTACCCCTCCTACAGGAATTTGAAGAAAAATACACAGGTTACACATTGCTTCAAACTTCAAAGCATATTGGGGCCAATGAATTAGCCAAACTGATTGAAGGCCCAATATTGAAATTTTATACACAACGAGTCCATTTATGAAAGCATGATATTTCCAAAAGGGATGTGAAACTTCAGAAGTGTTCTAAAAAGGAAAGTTAAGTACAATAGGACTTATTACACAGTTCAGTAAAGAATATAACTGGGATTTTGAACAATGGTACTTTGTCATGGATGATATCTAAGGACCTAAAGACGTGCCGAAAGGATATACAGTTCGATACATTTTTAGTGTTGGGGGTTATTCCATGTTTACATTATCCCTTTCAAACTTGAACCATTTCCAATTAGCATACATATTTTCTTCATCTTCAAATGGTAGCCTGTCGGTTGGAAGGGGTTCCGGTTTCTTTGTTGCTGAAACAGTTGGTAGGTTCTGTCTGAACTTCTTCGCCATCTGTTTTGCTTCAGAAAATACTCTCTGCAGTGAAGGAAGTACACTTGTTATGCAATTGTATCTGTAAGTTATAACGTTACGTGGAGCCTAAACTGGTCCATTAAGATGGTAGTAATATAAACAAGCAAAGATGGCTGAATATAACTAGCTATGAGGTGAGCAATATTAAAGAGAGACAAACCTCCTTGTCCGATAAAAATAACCCTGGCTCGCTTTCAAGGTTTGCAATACTGCATTTGACAAAAACAAGAGGATATCAATTGACAAACAAATTGCTTGTTACAGGAAATCAAGATAACAATTCCTTGATTGATTTTAGTTCAGAAATGTGGAAAGCAAGGAGCGGAACTGAGAATAAGCAGGAAAATAGTAAATCCATTCGCAGGAGCCCTAGCATCTCACCACTACAAAAATATCTAGCCAGTTCTTGTTAGCAACATGATAAGTAGGACAGGCTTCTACAAAGAGATGCGAACGTGAACAAGGAATTGGAAATTAAACAATAAAATATCATGTTCCATGCCGTAAAACCTTTGGAGCCATATGAGATCTATTGTGTTATAGATTGTCTAGTCCAAGCAACAAAGGTGGTGGCCTCGTGGTCAATGAAATAGTTCGAGAACCATGAGGTTTTTTTCAGGTTTAAATCCCAGCAGAAGCAAAAACACTAGATGATTTCTTTTAAATTTGTTCGAGTATTGGTGGACAGAATTATCATGTATCTGAACTGGTGGGAGGTAGCAAGTAAGCCGTGAAGTTAGTCGAGGTGCGCACAAGCTGACTCGGACACCAAGTTTATAAAAAGAATGATTGTCTTGTTGCAAAATCACAATTTTGACCATCAAAATCGTGAAATTAATCATTAATCATCCTTGCAGTTCCAATATCGAAGAACTAGCAGTGGGACAAAAATGGAGCTTAAGTTGGAAATTCTGAAATTGGTTTTTTGACCTGAACTGGTTTACCATGCACATTCATTACCACTCGCAGTCTAACTCACATGAGAATTATAACCCATGTGTTGACCCAGTTCAAAATTTGAGTCACAAACTTTAATTCTAGTTAGGTGAGTATTACCTGGCAAAGGACATTAAAAACAATGAAAGCTGTTCAACGACCCAATGTACATAATGAGCACAGGTTTGAGCTAAGAGTTATTATAATTTATAATGACCACCAAGTAGTGAGCTTCAAGGGCTGCCTCATTCCAAATGGAGCGAAATGGATACTGAATACTTGTATAGCGACCCTAACTAACTAGAATTAAGGCACAGTTGTTCCATTGTATTTCTTCGCCTGTTGTATGTCCGGGGGAAAGGACAGTAGTTTGGGCTCTAGAACTGGGGTGAATGAGATAAGAGCCTTGGATCTCCAAAATAATCACTAAGGGAAACTAACTTGTACGCTTTTCATCTGATATTGGAAAAAGTTGGACTCCCTTATATGGACTTTTTTTGGTGAAGTGGAATCCTTATATGGACTTGAGCAATGCTCCCCTCGTAAGCTAGATTTGGGGTTGAGTTAAGCCCAAGATCCATCTCTTTGCATGGTATTAGAGTCAGGTTCATCCCAATTTATGATTTACTGATGTTGGGCCACCATATTAAATTGTTCATGCACCAGATGTCCAATCCTGATGTGAGGCTGGGTGTTAAGTCCCACATCGGTGGGATGAGGAAAAGTTGGACTCCTTTTATGGACTTGGACAATCCTCCCCTCATAAGCTACATTTTGGGGTTGATACTTGAGTTAAGCCCAAAATCTATTTCCTTACAGTTTGCACATATATTATTTTAAAGTTAATAGGGCATGGATAAATTAGGTAGTTGAAAATAGTTTTTAGAAGAATTAAAAATTACAAGCAACACACCACTAGTTGAAAACTTTCCATTTCAAAATTTCAAAAAGTTGAAACATAAACAATCATAGTAGGGCATGCATAAAAAATGTATTGAGGTAATCCTTCGAGCCACAACTGATATCAGCATATAGGTGCATTTTATCCCTACCATTGAATAGGGCATAATCAAGCAAATTATCTCTACCACATACCTGAGAGATATTTTGTCAGGAAACATTGACTTCACAACCATAACTTTCACCTTCTCATCAACAGCTAACAAGTTACTCATGGAAGTAACCTTGGCTTGAGTGACATTTGAGATGTGTAGCAAGCCACTGAGAATTGAAAAGAAAAACCGTATAAAAATTTGAACAAGTTACTTTCTTTTTCTGGTGGAACAAGGAGCATGGCTCGCTTTAGTCCAAGAATGTACAAAACTTTATCTCCTCTTACTACCTAAACATATCTCATGAACTAAAACACCTGAATGGCACCATAAAGTATCCGGGCAACAATCATAAATGATATTTAATTGAATTGCACAGTAGCTAGACTCTGTCACCTCTCCTGCTTCTTAAACATATGCACATGCATGATGCATCCAGAGTTCCATCGTAAGGGCACTACAGAAATAGATATAATAATCCAATACAAGTATAGATCTGTGACAAAATAAGGCAATCCCACAAATTTTACTATCAGAAAATACAGATAAACTCAACAGAAAGTGAAGCAAACCGAAGATATTATCCTACTAGTTTTTGTCAAATATATCATTAAGAACCAAGGCCACACCTCAATCAATTGAAAGTAAAATGAGCATATAAGATTCAAAACACCAAACAAAAAAAGTTCTCTATTTTTTAATTGCGAGATAGAATGAATAGTTTCTCTTAATTGAAACAAGGGAAGGGTCAAATGTGCTCCTGTATTATCTAGAATCGAGAAACTTTGTCCTCCGTTAAACATTTGGCCCAATATTGCCTCACCGCTAGGAAAAAGTCTCATTTTTTCCTTGACCTTAAACGGAGCTACAACCTAATGGTAATTTTGAACTTTAGTCATAGTTGAAGGGTAAATTTGAACATTTTTTCTCAAAGAATTGGACACGTGGAGTCCAACAATTTCACACTGGAGCTTCTGTTAATGGAAAGAGTAAGTATGAGACGATTTGCTAACAATAAGGTATGAATGGACCAAAAGTGTAATGGAGGGATAAATTGAGCAATTTCAGGTTGTACAGGGGCAATATTTGGACCTTTTCCCTTGAAACGATATAATTTCTATATGATATTGAAGAACTATAGTGCTTTGTATTACTCTATAACTCCACATCACTGCATTTACGTATTTGTGCATAAAAAAGAGAAAAAAAATGTCAATCACATTTTGCTCCCATGCTCCAACCGCGAAAGTTCAAAGTTATCCTAGATCACTAAGATCAGAGTCATTAAGTATCTTAATTTTACATGGAAGTACTAACCACAGCTAAGTTCGACTTCTTTCTGTGGGAAGCGTAATACAAATTACCTTCGATTTGTTTCACCAAGCCTTATCTGTGCGCCAAAGGGAAAAAGTTTTTTCACTGTTCCTTCCACAAGGGTGCCCTCTTGCAGATTTAACATTTGCTGTGGAATCCAAGATTCAAGATGAAAAGAAATAAAGTAAGAAAAGAAAATAATCTAGAGAGGTTCTCAAACCATAAATAATTGGAGGGGGGGAATCTTGATAGAGAAAAGGCAACAGATAAAAGGAACCCTCCCCAAGCAAAAGAAAAATGGGATAAAAAGCATAAATAGAAAAATACACGAAATCATTATACACAAGAAACTGGGGTGTCATGGTGACAAGAACTAACCCAAGCTTCCTTCTCACTAAGTATTAAGTCATTAGTTTCTTCATTTATTCTGGTAATAAGCACATTAATTTGACGCCCCACCTGAAATAACAAAAATAAGATACATTAAGCAGGCAATATATAAAAGCAATCCATGTCATATGGGAGCAGAAGACGCACATTGTGGAAATTTCACGAAATGTTTACATAGAGCAGAGCACATTCTGGTCACCAAAACTTTGCACTTTCCCTTTTATTTTTTCATTTGTATAACAATCTTATATTTTTGGGAAAGATACCAAAGAAGCAGCACTTTGCCACTTACCATTTGGTATGCACACAGTGAGCTTTAGAAGAATGTGGCCAGCAACAGATTCAGTCGCAGTGCTTGCAACATATCTATAGTTACAACTTAATAAATGTGATTTCATTTGCTACCAAAAAAGGCAGCACTTCCAAGCACTTTATTTTAGTAGTTAAATTGTGAGAGAGGATAGAATGTCGCTTGTTTTAAATGCAGAAGAAGAAATTCATAATGAAGTCCAAAGATACAGATGTAAATTAAATGCGAGGAACATAAGAATTGTGATTGGTGAACATTTAAAGGTTCCAACTTACATTCTCCTTCAGCTCGGTGTAGCTATTAACTCTGTTCATCAATTCAGCCTTTGGAAGAAAAGCCCGTAAGCCCTGCATAACAACATTCAACCTGTTTAACACAGAGAAGTAGAACTGCAGTGGAGTCATGGAGGAAAGGGGTGACTGGATTACCTCTATTCTTGTAAGAAGACCACCAGTATTCCACTCTGTTATCTTCACCTCAATAGGTTCATTTAGTTGTTTAATCTGTGGCATAAATTAGTTAAAATGCTAAGTTATTGTGCTAATAAACTAGGATAAAAACAACCTAGAATAGAAACACCTAAAAGAACTGAGAACTAAGTA
>JAJOOS010001886.1:0-45403 GCA_029582725.1 Solanum chiquidenum
GAAACAAATTCTTTTAAAAAATCAAGAAAATGACTTCTATCGAGAAAAATAAATTTTATAAGTAGTATTGATTGTCCCTCTCCCCCCCTCCAACCTCCGGTACCGACTCCCCCAACCCCCACCCTGCATCACCTGATCCCCCGGACCTTCGGCCTCCCACCCTGATCCACACTCCCCTCCCATCTCCATCTTATCAGTGTTTGCCTAAATTATATATAAATAATGTTCTTAAAACTTAATATTTCTTTTTGTATTTTATGTAAACATCATAAACTACTTCTTTCCCTATATTTATATCTTGATGGACAAAGTTACTTGATACATGTTGATAGTTGGAGGTAGCATGTATTTCATAGAATTAGTCGAGGTGCGCACGTGAAGTGATCCAGACACCACTCTTATAAAAACAATTTATTTTCCTAACAAATATTTTTCATAGATCATACCAAACACGCCCTTATTTCTTTTTCATGAAAAATCAACTTGCACTATTACTAATTGCTTTAGTTCTTGCGTGGACAAATTTCGAAGGTGGACGACTTCCCATCAACCAAATCGATTTGACTTCGTGCTAGCTACTATAGCTTTTTCTACTATCTATATATTTTTGGCTCTGCTTGTTCTAGTTTGGACCAAAGGAGTTGTCAAATTCAAAAGATATTGCGTTGTATAATTAAATTTGAAGAAACCATTAAAGGAGTTGTCAAATTCAAAAGATATTGCGTTGTTTAATTAAATTTGAAGAAACCATTTAAGTTATTATATTCTGATAAATTTATATGTAATAAATATTTTAAAACAAATACAAAATCTGAACCAAAGCTACTTAGTAATAATAGCAAAATGGGTAGTCCATATTAGAAGAAGGAAATGAATGGTTCCAACTTCCAACCAAAATCAAATTTGTCATATCTATTCAATCAGGGAAAAGTTAGTACCAAAAGTCTGATGTGAAGACTCTTTCTGGAATTTAGCAGCAGCCTGAAAGTCAAACATCTACGAAAGTGAATAAAAACTGAGACGCAATAAATAAAGAAAAGGTCAAAGTCTTTAGTCAAGACATAATTGATATATAGTACTATATCCTTTTAGTTCTGAAATTTGAGCTATGGAGTCTTTGTTCCTTTGTGAAGAGTGAAAACTATACCAAATACTTAAGACACAACACAAAATGACAAAAATATTCTTCCACTTAATGTATTACCACCAATATAATTGACAAAATTGCTAAGTATTAACATGTACATTCATAATTAACCTTCATAGTTGAGTGAGAGGAATAAAGCTTTCAACGTTCATGTCAAACCACTGTCTTTTCCAACCGGTTTGGTGGACACGATGAAAGCGTGCCTCAACTCTCGAGAAAGCACTATTGATAAGATCATGGCAAAGTCCTGAGGATTTTTGCATCATTCATATATCAAGGAACGCCATGAGTTATAGCGGATATGAATGTTATTGATACATTAGCCAATATTGGCAAATTACAGCATCCATGGGTTGCACTTGCACACCAAGTCACTACACAACTAAATACTTACATATCCGCACATAAAACTGTACGCAGCCCCAAAGAACATAAATATTACAATTATTTATTTGATTATAATTGCACTGGTTACAAAGAATGAAGATCTCAGCGAGTTCTTTTACAAGAACATACTCATTTGCATACAGAGAACAAACAACAAAGTACAGTTTGATGTATTGACTTGGCGAGAGCAAGTATTTCTGCCGCTGCTTCACAACATTGAATACTTACTTGTATCACCTCTGTTGTGACTACTTACAAGTCTCAAATGGGGAATTCCACGAAAAACAATCAATGCCTATCTCCATTTGGAACTATTTCTTCTCCTACACGAATCCATGTATCTGACTCGGTTTTCGTATTATTCTCATATCTTAGCAGTATGCCAAACATTATTTTCCCCTGTTTGCAAGGGAGATATGGTAAGAAGCAATTAACTAAGCAAGCAAACTGCATTTATTTTTGGGTTTTCTTCATTTTTAGGTGGGTTCTAACCTTTGCTCTCCTGTAACCTGCTAAAGTTGCCAAAGGTTCAGTAAACCTCTGCACCTCCCCAGACTCTGGATTTATATTGATCATCTGGCAACGATTGCAACCACCCAATGACTGCACTTAACAATATCAGTATGAACACATGAGGAACTTTCAGCACCTCTGTTGACTTACTGAATACAAGAATACTCATCTATAATTTTAGGACAGACTGTATAGTCACTTCATGTTCCCATATCTTGATTTTATAGGAACTAGAACTCAACAACATACCCAGTGAAATCCCACTAAGTGGAGTCTGGTTAGGAGCTAGAACTCACCATAAAATATTTGCCTCCAATATTTAGATTGCTCCATCCATCTTCTGCATATGGTTCACCACCAGATGCTACAAGATTGGGTCGAAATCTCATCACACCAACTTGTACTGCTTGTCCACCATTTCTCCTTCGTCCATCTAAATCTAAAAAGATAAAAAAAGGTCGAATGAATTTTTGATGAACCTATTTGCTTTATATATTCACCTTTCTGTAAAAATCACTAACCACCATCAGAGGAAGCATATCAAGTGATACAAGTGACTTATGCAGGAAAATAATTCATGTATAGTGAACTATACACGATACTGAACAGACAGCAAATACAGTTACTTTTAATTCCTTTTAAATCCTCATATGGCAGCAACAGCCATGCTACTACAGGTAAGAGTTCTGAACTCAAGTCTCCTCTAAAGAGAGAAATACCACCGCGTCTAACTTAGATTCAAGTAATGCAAAGCATTTGTATCCTCTGAACAGAAGTTATTGCACTAATATTGTATAGACATGGTTTAAAAGTTGTTATGCATTCAGCTCAGAGGAATATCCTCAAATTGGCCAATTGTATTGGGTGCATTCTCTAGTTTCCTTATATTCCTATTTCAGAAGAGCTCAATACCAGAAAGAGAGTTTGCTCACTACTAAGAAAGGGAGAAGATAAGAAAACATACTTGATTTCAGCCTAGAGTTGAGGTCAGCTATGCTTTCTTCAGATATCAGCAGAAACTGGGCTTCATTAACAAAATTCAATCTAGCGCCAACATCCCTGCACATGCCAGGACTCCCATTCTTATTTATGCAGGAGTGACTCTGGGAACCGGAATTCCTTAGTAGAGTGCAAGGTCGATCAATCGCCCTGCTGAACCAGATATCAACCTCATTGTTGTAACTTCTGACTTCATATCTACCCAAATCAAAAAGACATGAAAAATGATTACTGCTAATTCAAAAACACCACTTACATAGACTATATTCGTGAACTACACTCTTCTTTTTAGATTTTTTTTCATTTCCACGTGAACTACCACAGCAGTCACAGATAACGGTAGCTATTTTAAGAACATGCAGACTAAAATAATGACATCCTTCTCAAAACACTGTTCCCTCCTTTTTTAGTTTCTTTTTGTCTTGCTTTTGTCTTTTGGGAAGTATAATAAAGCAACTGATTAAATCACAACTGGTTAAAATCTGCTTTGGAACGAATAAATTGAAGTTTGAAGCTCGACAATCAGCCAAAGCTTTAAAAACAGTTAGTTCCATAAACTATATCTTTCTTCAGATAAGAAATATACCCACTTTATCCTAAACACTCTATTACATGACAAAGAACACAATTATAGTCTCCAACATACAACAATAAGTACAATCTTTGAAAAGCAAACATAGTGAAGGTCGAAAGGTGTGGCCTAGTGGTCAATGAAGTGCGTGTCAACCTTAGAGATAAGGTTCAAACCACAGTAGAGACAAAACACTAGGTGATTTCTTCCTATCTGCCTAAGCCTTGGTGGACAAAGTTACCCGGTAGTAGTGTTGCTGGGTGGGAGGCAGTTGGTACCTGATGGAACAGTCAAGGTCGTGCAAACTGGCCTGGACACCACCGTTCAAAAATATTAGGGCAAACATAGTTAAGAATTATAAGCTTCACATGCTTCACTAAAGGCAACCATACTAGACTGTCAACAACAGAACTTACATCAGTACAATGCACATACCTTATCATCTTTTCAACCACAACATCTAAGTGGTTAGAACTTAGAAGCTCACATGCAAACCCACAAACAAAGTTCTTCATAAATATTAGAGCAAACTTAAGGAGCACTATTTTTCCTTTCTAACTTTTTCTACTGTACATAAACCGTGCTATCTTAATGAAACTTCACCTTTCTGATTAAAAAATAAGTACAACTGTAAAGGTGAAGAAAGAACCCTTCACTTAATGGACGCCCAAAATGAAACTGCAACACAACATTGTTTAAGTCGGCTAAGATACACGATCACAAAGTTTTAACAACTTAAGTTTCAAAATACAAATTTTAGTGCTACAGGACTAAGTTGAGCGAGCTCTTCACTTTTGATGCCGCACCCGTGTCGGATTCTCCAAAAATACAATACTTTTGGAGAATCCGACACGCACCCTTTGACATTTTGGAAGGGAAAGATTATTGAACTCAAGAATAGAAGAAAAGTTGGGCTCTTACACATACGACCTATTAAAATAGTCTGAAAAAACATAGATGCTCACAGGTTAATAAGATTTAGGTACTATAAGATTCTATACTATGTCTGTATACGTATGTACATATATCTGTTTGAATTTTTTTGACGGCTATATGAATCTCTTCGTTGAGTTGGATAGCTCTACATATTGATTCACGTGATTTTTTTTATTTTTTATTTTTTTTAAGAGGTAGCAAGTTTTGAGTATTTAATATCAAAAGGAAAGAAGTGAAGATGAAGTTCAAACCTATGATTTTGGATATCCATTTCATCTCTTTCAGTGACAAGTGAGCTGGATTTGAGTTCAATCTGCAATTTCTCCTTGCAACGAGGTGACTCTACAAACAGTTTTCCCAAATTGAGATCAATCAGCGTGGAAATATAGCACATTTCTGGAACCTAGAATGCAAATACACCTGACTTAGATATTGATGCAGAAGAATCAACACTGCATCGGAAACAATAATTAAGATGCAATAGCTAGTAAATTTTGAATAATCATTAATTATCTATTTCAAAGATATAAGCTCCCGTAGTTGCTTCTCTTACAAAAATATGTGTCTAGATATAAAAGTAGAGATCATATCCCAATCGAGAGCATGGACACTTACATATTTTCAAGAATGTTTTCGAGAAAAACAAAAAATAAGTAAATTAGATGACAGGCTAAAAAACATGGAGTGTAGAGATTAAGACACTTAAAAGTTAGTAGTGGAACACAGGAGAAAATAGGATTTAGATATTGAGATAATGGAGAGTTATACAAGGGACTTGAAATGTTATTGGTAGTACAGATTATAGGCTATTCAACTTCTTTTTAAGACCACGGATTGTTGAATATCTTGTACAAAAAGGATGGCATCTAATCAATTCTATTATATAATAATGAGCATTGTAAGGCTTCAAAAATGAAGCTAAAATATATGCTAACCACTAGTGACTCATTTATCAAAATTAAAGTGCATTTCTAGATAACTTTAATCCAATCAAAGAATTTAACTTTCTATTAACTGTGAGAAAATCAAATTAGAAAACACCAACTACCCCTCGGTCTCAAACAAATAGAAAAAAGAATTAGAAGAAAAGAGAGAAAATGAATAAATTCATTGGGAGGGTTGAAAAAAAGACCTCATGTAGCCTGGCAATGCACACAACCCAGGTTAAGAAGTTGCATGCTACTTTGAAACAATAGTAATTATTAGTAAGGCATGTTTATGGGATTAACAAGGTTAAAACCAAAACACATTGAAGGATGGGTAAATCAAATGATAGGCAACAATGCTATGTTTTCCACTATACTGAAAATTATAATAGGTGAATGAAGGTGGTTTTACCAGGGTTTTGCACATGGATAACAGGCATCAACACACATGATGTGAATTATAAAGTATTCTACCTTCTTTTGGGTAAGAATTTCACCGGTTGTGCTCTTGAGAATCCATTCACGATCATGCAATAACCCTAAATTCATATTGAACGGAATGACAACATGTAAGAATGATACATTGAAATTCAAAATACTTTGATATTCTAAAGAAAACATGGATCAATTTCTTATATGCAATTGAAATGAGCAAATATCTCTTGATTTTGACAAAATCATATGTACCATAAAAATTGAACTACTGAATTTTCTTATGAGATGTAGCAGAATAGCTACCAGTAGATGTTAGAGGCCACTGATCCACACTAAATCCCGCACAAGACTTTATTGGATAGACAGTAATAGATGTGAGGAAATGCCGTGCAGCAGTTTTTGCAATCCCTGCAATTGGTCAATGAAATGCATAGGTTGACTAAACAAGTTTGCACAATATCTTTTATGGTACTAAAATGACAAACTTCCACACTTACAATCAACTTCTGGTCTACAAGAAGCCAAATCAATATATATATTTAATGCATGCCGAATAGTAGAAAGGTACAAAAGTTAACCTTCAATTGGCAGAGAGATGGACCTTGGCTGCAATGCACACCGATTAGACGATGATATCACAAAATTATTCTCCACGAAGTTGACGAATTTCTGCATAGACAAGTAGAACGGAATGAAGTAGCAAATTAGACTAGCTTTCAAAGGAACATCCAGAGCAAAGATTAGTTTGCTAATCAATCATTCAGACAATTACAAGACAACTTCATAGAAATTGAAGCTTCTGCCCAGCAATATCCAAAAAAAACAACAGAAAAGGGAACTATAGAAATAGAAAAGAACCAAAAAGAAATAGGACTAGCAAACCATTTTCCGTTTTTCAACAATTTAGCTTTTTCAGCACTTTTATTGCTGTATTAGATATAGTCTTTACCATTTCAAAAGAAAAGTAGCTTTTTATATCCAAATGACTACAAGTTGCTCTTTCTTCAGACAGAAACTTGAAGAACTAAAGAGATCATCTTTGTTTTAGTTCTTTATTCCTTCTCTTTTTCAGCTTGCCTGTCTAATGGCCAAGTGAAGGTAAAAAATCGGAAGTTGGCAATTATTGTTCTATGTGACCATTAAGCTACATATTTTCCTTTCTCTCTCTATTATGAAAGTGCATGTTAGGCTTAACTCAATCTTAAAATTAGCTTATGAAGTGAGGATTGCCCAAGACAAATTAGGCTTAAAGAGATTTCCCCACATTTGAGTTGAAATGTAAATTTTAACTCCAATTGTTCAATATTTGGTACATCAAAATCTTGAAGAAAGAAGCATGTCCTACTATAAAAAATATAGAACTACACTTCATTTTTTGGGAATTAGGTTGGGAATGGTGGGTTCCCTTACCATGGCATCTTCGAATGTTGACATGTAACCAAAAGATACTCTGACTGCTCCAGTTGGTTTTCCATGTAAAATGTCACGATCATCCCAGCACACATGCCCAGCCTAAATGAAATGATAATTTGAATTTGTTGCCATTGGTGGTCCCTTTTTCCCATGTAACAGAAGAAATACAACAATTAAAATGAGGGGAAAGGAAACACATACCTCAATATTTGAAAGAAGATCCAAGTGTGACAAACCAAGATATTTAGCACAAGCACCAGGATTGCAAAAACATCCTGTCTATACAAAAATACAGGGAAAAAGAAGCAAGAGTTTAGTCATAGCATATAACAGCATTATATATCTGAGATCTTCAATTACCAGTTTCACAAGTTGTGATGACTAATCCTCCCTCCATTCCTTTAAGAATTAAGATAAACCATTCTTTAGGGGCTTTCTCATAAAATATTTACCATTTCCTTGTATTGCAAACTCCTCTTTCTCAGACAATTCCAGCTAAGATAATTTGTTAATACTTTCTATTATGTCAAAAATGTTACATCTTTCACTGAACTACTCCGTTGTTTCACATCCAAACTCCTGTTTTAGACATTTCTCGACCAAAATTATGTTACATATTCAAATAGGCTTACTGATAACCAGATGTATAAAACAACCCTCAGTATTTGTGGACAAAAGCTTAAACATAAAAAGGAGACAGTAACCTTATTGTGTTAGTACGGATGCAAGTCATCCCTTATTTGGTCTCCCGTAGTTGTTATTACTAACAAAAGCTTAACTAGAGAACTTCATAAATCCAGATGAGCATATCAAGGCATTCAGATATAAATGAAGACAAATGATAAATCATAAAAAGACACCTCTTGGAAGTCATGTCATCCTCCTTGACATTGAGAAAAGATAACATGTGAAAGTAGCACATTATATCAGAAACAGCAGTATCAAGCTGCTTTGGGGTTATGTTTCAAGAGCATAAAGTAGCAAGCATCTCATCTCCCAAGGGAAACAGAACAAAATCCATACTTCATAGACAATATGGCCTTTGAACTCTTACCCGCAGTTGAATTCCTGCCAAGGTTGCCAATTTTTCCACCTCACGATATCCATACCATGTTCCATCAGGTCTTTTCATGTTGAATGAAACCGTGGGACCCATCTCACTAGATAATAACTGAGATAAAAGTCATATTAACTTAAGTTACCATTCTCAAAAAAACAAAAGTCATATTAACTTAGTCACCTTCAGAACCATAGGACAATTTCATAACAAACCATCAGAGACAATTCATAAACTGACAGAATACCAAAGAAAAAGTTGCAACTAAATTGAAAATCTACAAAAAAAAAGCAACCCAAAAACAAAATCATTGCATCACCACTGCACGAATGAGCAACAGTAACAAACTTGCCTTTGCCTAGGACATAAAGAAATTTCTTCACGAGAACTCAGGAGGACTTTCTCATATCATATAATTGCAATTGATAAGAATAAGATCTAATTCCAACCAAATTCCAAAAACATGAACCTAGTCACGAGAATGATATGTTCGATATATTTACCCCGTACAGCGTGCAAACAAATTCTCCATTTTCATGCTTCAGTGCCAAAAGCTTATTCCTCACATATGCTGCAATTGATGTTGTATGCCTTGCAGAAAAGAATAGCACATTTCAGAACATGTTTTTTCATTAGGCTCCAACTTCAATTAAGGGGGGAGAGAGAGAAATGGGGCAACAGTTTCTATAAAATTCTTGGTATGTTTCTGTTGGCACTAAATTAGATGATTCAGAAAGGAATGACTAGTTTCTCTACCCACAAAAAAGATACTGCAAACTATGCCCATATATCCTCTAAACAAAGAGGAATTTATCTGCCAAGTCAAACGGAGACAAAAAAAAAGCATAGGAAAATTTGACGTCCCAAAATTTTACACCTTTAAAACAAAGTTTTCTTATTCACTCAAAAGATAATTAGCCTAACAGCTAAACAAAAATTGACTTATTTCAGTACTTGTGGTAACATCTAGTTATAAAACGGTTGGCAGTACCTATGTACTATGTAGTAAAAAAAGTAAAAGTTCAAAAATATCTACAAAGCAGCAATGAGCAGGATTAATCAAATAATATTAGCAGGACTCACTCACTAGATAAATCATAAAAAGATTAAAACTAGAAGCGAAAAAGTGTGCAATAAATCTAGTCACTAGTGTGAACTATATAATGTCTCTGTTCATGTGTAATGACAGCAAAATATGTGCAATCTCAATAAAATTCTGATCATTATTCAATTTCAGAATCTTCCACCCACAAAAGAAGCAAGCTCTCACCTTATCCGGAAAAAAAAGAGAGGAAGCTCTCACTTACCGGAAAATCGAAGATGTTGTTAGCATATTAATTATTTTGAACCCATGTTGAATTGCTGCTATGCTCAAGAATGAAATGGTTCCATCCTCAAAAAATTCCTCTACACCTTCTCTTCTTTTGAAAAAGTCAACGTCAGCAATAGCTGCAGCCACCGTGCCTACAAGAATCCAGGTTAACTTAAATTGCTAGAGTTTTCAATTATATAATCATAACACGGGAAGGCACTAAAAAAAAACCTCCACTAAAGTAGGTCTTCTTCATCAGCTTAGCAGCATCTGATCAATAGAAAGAGATCAGGAAATTTTGTTAATTCTCACAGTGACGAAAAGGAAAAAAGGGGAGAAATATAAGTGTATCTTGTTTCACAACTAGAAAAAACATGAAACCTAGTTATCTTTGCCACCCAAGATTCTCTCCATAAACAGAGAAGCAGAGGGATAGAGGCAGAGAGGGAAACAAGTGAGAAGTAAACTACACGAAGAAGAAAATTAAACAAGAATAAGTGAGGAAACACACAACAAAAATCGGCTTTCTTATTTAGCTGCTTACCATTTCGAACAATGAGTGCTCCAAGGCCAGTTGGATAGCCAAATAACTAAAGAAGAAACAAATAAAACTCTTTTCAAGCTCCGTGATGTTAGTCGTATGTTCGTGTAATCTTAAAACAGCAGGTATCAAATATAAGTACCTCCTGTAATCTTAAAACAGCACATATCAAAATATAAGTACCTTGTAGAACGAGAAAACAACAAAGTCTGCTTTAAACTTTGATAAATTTGGTGGATTGGTAGCACATCCTTTAGCAGCATCTATCAGAACTAACCAGCAACCTCTGCATTCAGAAAAGAAAATTTATATCTGCCCATCTGCACAAGACCAACTCAATGATGGAGATATAAAATCTTTTCGAAGATATAAGAACAAGCTTGTCAGCTAATGAGATAAGAATAGCACCACATAGAGGACAAAAGGTTGATCATTCAATATTTCAAGTCAAAATCCTGACTGAATCAGCATGCATTGTTCAAAATGTAGCATGTCCTCTTGTAGCTATTGACAAACAAATAATCTTCTTTGCACCACTATACTTAAGAATGATAGACTGGTTACTATATGCCATGTTCTAACTTTTTGGTAGTCAAACATATCAAAATCATTAGAAACACCCATAACTTGAACCAGCCTAAAAACAAATATCTTTTTTGGTGAATGTTTGAGGCACTAAAATCTATTCTCAACCAAGCTTAAAAGAGAAGGTCTATTTTCTTATAGATTTACTGGGAGTAAAAATCTTACAAGTACTATTCAGATAAATGTCAGAACTTTAGCACCTCGGCTATTCTCAATCACTAGAGTCTAGTTTTTTATTCTTTTACCTGCAATACTGGGAGCTTTCTAAGATTCTTTCAGACCCTTCTTTGATAATCTTAATCAGGTTAGGGTCGAATTTTCGACCTGAAAAATTACATTCTGATGGGAATGCAAACAAGTTGTACGCGTTATCTGTAACAAGAAGAAGACAGTGTCAGATACAACAAGTTGAAGTTGATAAAGGCATTGGTAATATGTGCCTCATTAGTGAAGCAACTTCTACTTCACTTCTAAAACTAACAAAAGGAAAAAGATAATCCACCTAACAGGTATAAGGCCATACAGGCTCTCTTGATTGATGGGATTTAATGAACTCAGACTACATCTAATTTGAGTTGAAGGTGCTAACTACCTTTATAGACTTGGTGGGTGGAAGGGGGTGGAAGGTAGAAGTTGATGAAACTATTGATAAAAAGGTACCTGTCATCCCTTCTTTCAGAACGCCACCTTCATTTCTTCTCTGAATGTGGTGCTGTGTTAGTTTTAAGTTAGACTTTGGGCTTTCTGATTCACCAACATGTGTGCCCTCTTCAATGTCAACTGCAAAAGCAGCAGCTCCTTTACTGAGAGCATATCTAGTAACTCTTTAAGGAAAAGAATACTTGAGATACACACAAATGTTAAAATGAACCAAGATCGAAAATCATGCAAACTCTTCCATCTACTCAACTGTTTCTGCAAACTCTTCATACTGTGTAAAAAGGTTTTTTCTCTTTCAATTTTCTGGCTTAATAGGTTTATCTGTACGGAGCAAGTATTAACACAAAGATAATAGTACACAAAATTAGAGATGAATTGGGCCCTTGATTTTTGGTCTCACTTCAATAACAAGAATAGAAATTTTGTGGCTGGTTAGACAGAACTACAATCTGCCGAGTATAAAAGTTACCCTTAGAAAGTACAGTGAATTCTACCAGAAACATGTATAATCATATCCATGAGATAAACAGTAGAGTTCTACAACTCACTTCAGCAGCAAGTGTGGGACAAGCGATTTTGAAGTGAATGGAATCATTTCATCAAAACTCAAAAAAAAAAAGTGAAAGGAATCATAGAACTTCAAAAAGAACCACCATGATTAAATGCATCAGAACATCAGTCGATAAGATCAACAATGACATTGTTGAACGTATCCACAAATCAGGTCTGCATATATGAAACATCATCGATAGCACATACAAGTAGTGGTAATTCTTTCAAATGTCCAAAGATAGCATGGTCCAGATGCAGTGACATGTAGAGATGCAATCATTTACTGAAATATAAAGCCAGCAAGATTCATGCCTTTCTCATGAAGAAAATGTTGATTATTTATAGAAACTTCGGGAGCCTTTGATTAGGTGGACCGGTAGGTCAGTGAAAAAGAGTAGCACTTGAAGCAGGAAGTAGTACCGTAGATTAAGAAACTAAATACACAACCAAAGAGGAAAGCTTTCATAAATTAATCGACAGCAGAACTAACAAAATTTGAGTAAAAGGTTTAATCCATTCAGGATACTCCCTAATCCCAAGGACGCTGTTATGATTCTCCATTGTGTACATAAAACTGCTGTTACTGCTCCATGGGAAGGTCTCCCCAACAAGCTTTAGTGCAGCTGTTGCCCCAGAAGTGAATATACAGCTATATTCTCTTGGTGATGCATTGAAGAAACTAAGGACCTGAACATAGTCGTGATGCAATGGTAAAAGAGAGTAAAACAACAGAAACTTTATCACATGTGAAATACTGAATATGAGAGAACATATGCAGAAGGAAATTTAGTGACTCTCATTAGATTGGCATCGACAAACATGTGCATTTATCTAAAATTAACAGCCTCTCCACAACATTTGATGCTTATGACTTGATTGCTTAGCATTTAGATCATATCAATCACTTAAACAGCATACATCAATATACATTTGCAGAGCATTGTGGACTAATTTTGAAGGCAGAGGAAGCATAATTTTATCAAAAATTATGATAACAACACAACCAATATAAATTGTGCAGAAGAAGATGTTCACCTGCTGGCGTGCTTTCCCAACAATATCCTCGCTAGCCAAACTACAACTGCTCTGGCTATCTATTGTTTTTCACAGGATTAAGGAATCAAAGGGGGTCGCGAAGAAATGCAGAATCAAACATGTAAAATTCAAATAATTTGAACGAACTAGTTAGCTATACTTGAAGAAAGTCAAGTTAATAGACAAATGTGATAGGAAGGATACGAGGATTTGCATAAACAGTAGAATTGAGGTCCTTAAAAACAGCTTCCATTTGAGACTCGGAATAGAGAGTCGCCCCAGCATGATCCAAGTATACTGTATCTACAAGTAAATGTATAGTCAACGGAACAATTTTCATACTTATTCAACAAAATTCTGATATCATCTTCGTCTGTAATTCTGCAATTGGAAGATGAAAAATCTTACCGTTTAAGCGCTTAAATTCAGTAGCTCTAATTTCATCAATGTTTTTGGGGGCATTTGCATAACCATAATCGCTTCCAAATTCCTTCAAAAATTGCTCTTTCTCCGATTCGGTGTTCATTTTGCCGTCTGAGATACAATTTGAGACTTGGAATTTCTTATTCAACACTTGAAGAAGATAGTAAACCTGTCCTCTTAATTAGGTGAGATATAACTTGAAATTATTGTGGTAAGGAAGTACTACAAAATAATATGATCAAAACAAATACCGGCGTCAGATGGGATTTGGAGACGTTTTTCACGTGGAAATGAATGAATGGCAATACGTAGCCACCTATTTAACTCTTAGCCAATTACTATTTAATAAGCTATGACTTAAAAGGTCGGTTTGCTTCTCAAGTATTAGCCCCTATAGTATTTTGTTGTGGTTAATGAAAAGTTACGTGTAAAGATATCTTTTATTATGATTTAATTGTGTAATATCTAATTCATAAGGTATAAGTTTTTGAAAATATGTATGTTTTATTCGATAAATATTTTATATGAATAAGTTATGTTTCTTAAGTTATAACTTTATGAATATATATATATCTCTATCGTATAAGTGAATATTAAATATTATTTAAATTTTAAACAATTTGTGACTATTGGATAAAACTTAAACAGCAACCCACAAATAATCATCGGTACACTTCGCTTATGGGTACATAGATCATTATTGTTACGTACTTGGGTTGCTCTAAGCCCAAAAGAGTGCACAACAAATATTAGCAATGACAAAACAGTGGCTGAGAATATTTTGGATTAAAAGAAAAAACAATAGCAAAGTAAAAGTAAATCCGCAAGGCAAGTTATGTCACTTAATTCTTATAAAACTTATGATGTTGAAAATATAAATTCAATTCATAATTCACAAGTTATGTCTTGTAGAACGTATGATGTAGTTAAGAGACATAGGTTTTGTTCATAATCAACAAGTTATGTCTTAGAAGACATAATTTAGTTTCTATAGAATTTAGGTTGATTAAGTTTAATTTAAGAACATTATGTTTTAAGAGTTCATAACTCACAAGTTATATCTTACCCGTTACAAGCACAACTTAGTTCCTACAAAACTTATGTTGACAGAGAAACCTAAAAATTATGTCTTAAGTTATTAAATACTACACAATTAATTTTGTTGGACAGAGCAAAAGTTATATTGTGAAATTAGGCTACAATTAATGGCAGTTTGACCAATAAATTTTCATTAAATAAACAATAGGAAAAGAAAAATAAAGACCACCTTGAAATAGAGACAATCCGAGCAAAAACTTGTTTTAAATGTCATAATTGATGCATTGTTGGGTCATTTAGCAACTAAACTAACGTAAAAGGTTAAATTTTATGTGAAGTTATATGTGATTAATGTTCGATCACTATCTATAGTTAAATTTTATTAAAACTAACTTCTGACCACATATCTGAAATTGTAAGTCCCGAAATTAACTACTACTACACATGCAATAGTCAAAGTTATCATGATGAAGAAGCTGCTAACTAGCTTTTGAAGAAGAGTCCAGCACCTTCCCAATTTGGAATATATGAACAAAGAGAGGGTCAACTTATCGCCAACCTTAGCTTGTAGTAATCAGTCGATCCAATATTACCAAAAGCATGGAGACTTATGAAGATGTGGCTTTCTTTGATATATATATATGTGGGTCACAATTATTAATTATAGATATATGGTTGTTTCTCACAGACAAATGTTAGGGGGATAATATATAACTGATCCTCCATCTCTTTCTAAAATATATTGAAGTTTGATATGGTGTTGATAATTGCCACTTGCCCATTTTCATCCACAGTATGTTCATGAGAAAGTTCTATCATGGAGTACTAGTAGAACTCATCAAATATTTCCAGAAACTAACTTGGCTATCATGTTATAACTATAGCTATTTATCATTTGATCCCACCAACAAACTTGTTACTAATATAAATAATATATAACCTTCCATTACTTCAAAGGACACTATACTAAAGTTTGGTTACTTTTGTAATCATCGATCACCATATTTGGCTATGAATGAATGAATGATAAATCAAAATTCACTAAAAAGGTACTCAAATCAAAATAAAAGTCTAATATAATAAGGAGTAATATTGACAACACAAATAACAGGATCAAGATAAAATTCACATAAATAATTTCTATCAAGAAGACTTAAACAGGGTTGATTAGTGAGTGGGGTTTGAAGACTTGGAAGGTGGTGATTGAGACAGTTCATTGACAATGGGGTCACTTCAATTTGAGTGCTTTCTTGCAATTGGAAGAAGGCATACTTGTGATCCCCATCTTCTTGGCCTAGCTAGGTGTGCCTATATTATTTTTTTTGTCGTCCTAGTATCTTATAATTGTCAATATAATAACACAATATATATGTAGCTCCATTTTGACCTCTCATTAGGTCTTATTTCATTTTCAAATGTAAAATCAAGAGATCGATATATGGCCTCAAAGAATCAATTCTTTTGGATTGATTAATCATTTTCATTTGACATAAACAAGACTGATCATGACTGTACACTTCTACTGTAATATCTATTTAATTAGTTCATATAAACACTAATTAATGCCGGAAAGGAAACATCAAAATATCAGTCAACAGAATCTATTCTTTTTTAAACCGAAAATTGTTGCTTTCTTGTACTACATAAATAAATATATACTAGTACTATTGTTTTAGCACAAAGAAAATAATAGTATTCATTTAATTTTTTAGTGTAGATGAAAAATATATTCTTTAGTTTGAGCTATGAGAATTTACTCGTGGAAACAGATTTTTCACCAAAGTTGGCAATCAAATGAACCCTTTCGCTCCACTCATGAGTGAGACATGAGGCACAATAAGTAATTTCTTCGCCGATAATGTAATTGATCACCTAACATGTTACACGTAGTAGATTATTATAAATCGAGAAATTGATAGAGTAAAAATTAGGAAGATGATATAAAGGTAGAGGTAGTTGTTGTTTGTGTGCGTGCACGCATGGTCACCTGAAATTAAAATGCTTCCTAATCTAAACTGATCTATTGCAGAGGAATAAAGAACAAAACACCATATCAGCAGCCCTAAGATATATATTCATATAAATAATAGGAGTAATATAATTTGTACTTAATAATAATAATAAATATGTCGAAAGAAATAAGAATTATTCCCCTATTATATTGTCGAAGCTAGGCTTTATCAAGGTCCATCTTTTTCAAAGAAAGCAAGCAGCTGCTGGAATAAAAATAATCTAAATTCTTACCTTTTTAATACATTCAACGTTATAATGATGATGTTCATTCTAGTTAAGTACCAAAAGATGCTTAACGGTACCTTACAAAAGTAACTCCAAATAATCGCTGGATACAGAATTGATGCTAACGTTGAAAATAAAGTTGTTGTGATTCTTTAAGGTAATCAAACCCTTTTTATAAGATTCTAATCTAATAAACCTTTTCTTTTTTCTAATTTCCTTTTAATCTACACTATTTGGATCACATCCAACGTATTAATTGATTAGCTATACCTAAGCTAATAAAGTTAGCAACCTTTTACTGTTGTTTAATTAAGACAAGGAGTGTATCTTGTGACATAAAATTTTCTCAAATTAAAATAAACACAAAATAATAGGGAAAAAAATATATGGAACGATACATAACCAATATTGAAGGAAGACAAAAATATATGTTCACTATAGTGTTCCATTTAATTAAAATCTCTTGTCACCAACACTTTACATTCTTTGTTCATTTTTACTTGCATATCTATTAAAAATTAATTATTATCACGTCTATATTATCATATTATAAGTAAAAGTGAAAATCTATATTTGAAATAGTAGATTTAACATCAAAACTAATGATTCAATGGACTATGTTGATGCTCGTTGTTTTAGCAAAATCAGAAAGAAACTGCTTCATTTGAGAGTAAAAAAAATAAAAAATAAAAAATCAAAGAAGAAATATCTTACCCAAATCATGTGACTTTTTTCATATTTGTTTATTATTATTGTCTTTCCCACAACTTTTCGTCACTGTTAACTCATGGAAATCGTAAGAAAAAATACGAGTGTGAATTTATGAATGATTTCTACAATTATTCACCAACTCTTTCTTATGTGGTACCTCGAATTTCGTTGAACTTTGAACTTAATCAACTGTTGCAAATAACCTGAGATTTTTTAAGAAGAAGAAGAGTAAAAAAAAATTTTAAAAATCGTAGTTTTAAAGTGAGAGGAAGCTCTCTATTTAGCTAACAAATAGTAGTATGAATAGGTGCTAATTGTTCCTTATCAGAAAAGCTACAACCTTTCGAAAAAGTCACTGCTCATCAGAAAAATCACAACCTTTTGCAAAAGTCACAACTCATCAAAAATGTCAAAACCCGTCAAAAAAGTCTCAACCCGTCGAAAAAGTCACATCTCTTTGAGAAAATCACAACCCTTTAATATGAAAGGGTATCTACTTTTAATATAATACAAATAATTAAATTAATAAATAAAATAAATTGAGCATTTTTAATTGCGGGTATTATAGTAATTTAACATTTAGTTTAGGAGTTCATGTTTTTAAGGTAGTATAGAAGATAGATAGATATATATTGTATTTTGGATGTTGAAAGACGTGTGCTCTGTATAGCTAATTAGATCTAGTTCCAATAAATTAAAAAAACTTTTTTAATAATAACTATGGTGTGTCCAAACTATTTTCTGCTTAAATACTTGGACTATATATTTAATTTATAAAGTATTTACTATGTATAGAATAACTTTGTCCATCCATAACGAGGAGAAGAAAAAAGTGATGAGCAATTTTTATTGTTAAACATCAATAATCCACAGCTAATACTATATATTAACGATTATAAAAAAAAATCTTGTTATATTAGCTTATGGTTATTTAACGGTAGATTAGTGAGGAGCTTCTTAGCTAATTATTCTCCTTTTAATTAGTATTGGTTAACTGTTTGAGGTCCTTGATAGAGTGAGCGAGGAAGGTAATAAAAAAAAAGGATAAGTTCTTCTCTTTTTTATCACTTAGGAGCCATGTAACGATGAATCATCATAAATTTATTTTGGAAGCTAAGTTTGTTATTACGGATAGTTCCTAACACTATAGAGATCATAAAAAGGATAGTTCAGTATAGGAAGCATCTGAGGTTCAACTAGACGATACAAAAGGCAACAATTTAATTAAGAGTGTGATGTAGATATTTGTGAGAAATGTATATTATAACCGGTTGGTATATATAGTATTTTCAATGTGTCAAAAAGAGAGACTGAGACAAGTATTGTTTATGCAATCACAGTTGTATATATATCAAAGGAAGTGGATCTCAACTATTCATTCATTCATTCATAAATAAAGGATGGGAGTACATCAACTTTATAATTAGAGAGATGGAGTAATAAACAAATGGGTATCAGGTTATGAAATTTCCATCATAGGAGCTACCTATATAAGGTATATACATAAAATTTGTGATTGCCTCTTCTAACCAATTCTCCTGATGATCATTATAATGATCACCATGTTTCATCTGCAAATAATTAGAAGAAAAATGAGAATTTTGTGCAAAAATAAATATCTAAGTTACGTTGTTAGAGAGATTATACAAATGAATTAACCTGGATTTGTGGATTATGATCATAGCAAACATTATCTTTGTCTTGGTGGTAATTAACATTAACATTCCCCTTGATGAGGACTTCATGATCATCACAGGCTTCATTATTCTTAGCAAATCTTCCACGAACTCGAACACGTTTGTCTGCTAGGGTTTTGCGACAAGCATACTGCATGCACTCCCCGCCCACATTAATTATTTAAATTAATTAATTAATTCATATAGAATTTTTTTAAAAAAATATACCTTTATAGTTTTGTTGAAATTCCTTTGATTTCTTTTCTTGAGGTATCGGAGAATTCTGTCCTTTCTCTCCTCTTCTGAGTACCTACCTATCTTCATTGCTGGCGTTTCTTTGATTTTTGGACTTGTTTCCCTTTGAGCCCCCTGTCAACATTAATATATATTTTTGTTAATCTTGAGCCTAACTCACTTTAGAAAAAAACAATTAATTAAGGATTATCAAAGAATATATCAGGAGACAACTTTATCGACGTGTTTTTTGCTTTTTTTAAACTTTCCATGCACAAAATGTTACACTAGCATAGCTAGTTTAATTTGTGACATGAAAATATAATATGTTGACTATTTACTAGTTAATAAGTAAATTAAAAATATTTTCTTTCTAATAGAAGATCAGTTACGTTCACTCATAACTTAGGGAGTAAATAAAATTAAAAGATATTTAACTTAAACATTTGATGATGTATTTCAGCAAAATAGAGGAAACAAACGTACCCAATTATTGGAGGGACAAGAGGACCAGAAGTTGGATTCAAAACCATGGTCAGTATTTTCATCCCAAGATTCACAACCCTCGTGGTGTTGGCCGTTGCATCCGTTATTATTATTATTATTATTGTAAATCTGATGAGTATTAGTACTATAGTCACTAGAATTAGACGATGCTGGTAGTAGTACCGGCACCGTCATGTCGGAAACCCCTAGCCGCTCAGGGAACCATGGCATCATTGAAATTGAGGGTGGCACATAATGAGCAAGTGAATTTATATTCACTAGTTGTTCATTAATATTATGCTCATAAAGTGATGAAGTGGGGGTTATTTGTGGGAGAGGATTTAGTAGTAGTAGTAGTAGTAGTAACAAGAGATGAATTGATGAATTCATTGGAGAAAACACCATGACGACTAGTATAGTATTCATGATCATGAGGAGTGAAAGCCATTCTTTTTTATTGAAAAAATGTATAATTTGGTGTTATGGCTATACTGATGTTTTTAATATGAGTCAATTCTTGGTTTGGGTGGTCATATGGATTTTGTGCTCTTAACTATTTATAGCTAGCTATATTAAAGCTTTTTGGCAACTTGCTCTAGCTGTATTCTCTATGTTTCTATATATTGTCTCTTACTTTTTTCTATTTTGTTTATTCCTGATTAATATTATACCACGTCTGAGCTTGACATATCTGAGTAATATACGTGTTAGTTTTATGAATTATGTTACCCAAACTTTTCCATTTTTAGTTTATGATTTATGAATTGTTTTCGTCAAGCTTCTAAGTAAAAAAAAAATGATGATTTAGTGTGAAACACAGTAATTAGTCTTTGCTAGTGAAAACACATAAAAAGAACAAAATATATACTTCCTTCGGTTGAAAATATAATTAAGTAAATAAAAGTGTGTTATTTTTAGTATCTTAAGATTTTAGATGAGATGATCATATACTTTAGCATGATATCAGAGTAGCAAACAAAGGTAATTGGTTTGAGAGTCACCCAGAAAAGATATATCCATGTGTTTGGCTTCATATATAAATCATACCTGCACATCTCGAGGGGGACACAATTAAATAAATCAAAGTGTGTTCTCTGGTACATAAACGCAGCGAGCGTGTGGAAACTGAATAAAAATATCCGTCGTCTTAAACTTTAGAATGAAATAAAAAGGTGCGTAGATATAACTTCTATTACCTTCTAATTTAAACATATTCACGTCCATGATTATATTTGATGCGTTTATATATGGTGTAAAGGGTTCCATATAATATAGTAATATTATCCACAAATACGGATTAATTATTAGTGAACATTGATTTGAATATATATATTCATGCATACATATATTGCAACACTACTTGGGGTATATATATATAACCTTTTACCAATGGAGAAAAAGAGATAAATATTCTTGTAGCTCGTGATCATATCTCTACCAAAATTTTCATCTATTTCCAATTTTACGCTACTATTTATTCACCAACAGTACAATTATCTTCCTGTTTGAAGCATTATAAGGTATAGTTTGAATTTGAAGCGTCTCATTAAAGCTTTTGTGTTAATAAGCAATAACCTGCATAAAACTTTCATTAAGGTATCAATTTGTTATTGGATAAAAGGTATCTATTCACGAGAGCTCAATAATATTTTTTAACAAATTCTATATAATGTATTTAATTATTAATTAAATATCAAACTGTATTATCATAAATTAACTTAAAGTCATTATAGAAATTTATAAATTTCAAATCCTAGTCTGGGGCAGTGCAAATGTGTTATTAGTGATGCATATGATGATATTGGAACATGAAAAAATATATATGTAGAGATTTAGTTAGTGTGGTAAAGGAATCGTAGTGAAAAAAAGAGAAAGGTGAAATAGAAAAAAGAGAGGGGAGGGGGGGGGGAGGGGGTCATGTTGTTACTATTCTGATGCTGTTGAAAAGTTTAGCACTAATAATTTTCTGCCTACTCTATAGACTTAGAATCTAACACATGGGTCTAGATCAAAGATTTATCAACGTACAATATATACCTCCTATATCATGCTGCATCAAACTTCTTTTTTATTTTATATATATATGCCTCCTCTCTTTGGTTACCAGTAACTATCATTTTACTTACTGCTCTAAATGTTAATGAGAGGAAGATGGATTTTAATACACATTTGAATATTATATGTTTAAATCTAAATACATGCCTGAATATACCAAGGTATCATATTGAAATATATATAAATACTGAATAGTTGAGACTATTTCAGATCTTAATATAATGACAACAATATATGTAGCTAATGAATGGTGGTGGTTGACCATATATATATAATGGTGTATGAATGACAGCAATGTGGTTGTTGATCCTGGTGAGTGAAATGAGGCAACAATTTTGGCAAACAAGTGAAATGTCAAAATCCTTAAACTAATTAATATCTTAATAATATTAAGACTTTATTATAGATCATTTGAATCTAGTGAAAACAAAATCATAAGATATGTAGTCATCTGTATGTGCTATTAGATGTGGATAATGAAATGAAGGAAAACAGTTGCCATGATATAATGTAGGCAAATACTAACACAGTCAAATAGTTAAAGGGAGGAAACAATAACATGTGTATGCAATCTTAGAAAGGAATCAAAATGGATATAAAGAATCTGTTCCCAATGCAATACCAAAAAGAAATACTAACACAAGAGAGGAAATATGTTTTCTCTTTACCAGCCTATTTTCCGCAAAAAGCATGCAGTTAAAGTGAAAAAGGGCCAAGTATCAGGTGCTACGATGTAAGGACTAACTATATACCCTATACAAGAAAAAAGAGACTATGAAGAAAGAACAAGTTGAAAAATGGTACCAGTTATGCTCCAAATTGCCTAGCCATATATATGCTATATCAGTAAATTCATTTCATTATTCATTAATCATTCAATCTTAGCTCAACAGAACTAGCAGATACCCACAAAGGATTTGATTTGACCCTCCTTGGTTCTAATCCTAGATAGCCAGCCGTAAACATGATCTCAGATCAAAGAAAATGAGCTCTTTAGTCTCAGATTTTACGCTTCAGCTCCATTATAGAATTCAGACCTTATGGGGTCATCCTATCACTTACTTATTGATATGTTTTTATTCTTTGAACAAGAAAAAGAAAAAAAAGCTTCTAGTCTTTATAAGATCGCTGCAGCTATTGGGTTATCCATTGATTTAACATCGATCATAAAAAGATACCACCTTTCTTTTGGTAAAGGCGATCAACAAAAATCATACAGCAGTATTCTTGTTCAACAAATCTATATTGAGAATCTACATGTTCCAATTCTTTGCACGCTATTATCAAGGCATGATTATCCTCTTGTCAAAAAGTAGGATCAATTGCTTTTGCAGCCCACATGCAAACTATGTTAACTTTTTCATCTCACTAGCTCTTGACCTTGGCATTGAATTATTTTTAACTTCAATATTTTGTGTTTACTATGTATAGTGAGGAGAAAATATTGATAAGTACCAATCAACGATAGAGAGATCCTGCAATTCAATCAAACTGATAGTGTGTTGTATTAGATTCTTACAGTAGATACAACTACAACATCACAGTTTTGGTTTGCTAGTTATGGATGCTAAGTATCAATAGTATACCTTTCAATTTACATATTAATGTCCGCATGATAACACAACTAGTGCCAATACTGCAGATACTCATTTCTCCACAGAAGAAAATTTCAAGCTGCTGACAAGTGAAGCAGAAGAAGATATACATACCCATACCATACGCGTGCAAATGAAAGAGCGAGAGCAGCAACAGAAGGAAATTCAACTCACGAGTTGATTCAACTGCCATCTGCTGGCACCACCCGCTCCTCTCAGATGTGCCACACGTGACGGTAAAATTGAAAATGCAAAACTGAAATGAGAGAAAAAGAAGGGAATAATTTACAGCATGCATCCATGATTTAATGAGAATTTAAACATGAGATCATCGACTCATCAGCTAGCAATAGCACAATCTGTACCAATCTCAATTGTTTGAATTTCTATAAGGTTGCACCTCAAAAGATTTCTGAGCTGATGTTTAGCGATACTGCACCTCAAGTTGGAACATAGCTCAAGAGTTTCACAAGTCCTTTGGTCAACTTTAGATCACTAAGCAAGACTTATGTTAAATGTTTAAGCTATCATAAGATGGGAATATACACCCAAGATGACTTTTTGTACTGTCAACGAACACCGCGGTTAAGCATCCCTTGGAATGATAGATAGAGATCCTTGTTATCCGTTCCAAAAATCTCTTCTGCTTTTTTCAAAGTTTCCTAAAATAATACAATGTGCAAAAAGAAAAAGCAGAAAAGCATTTAGATATTGAACTAAGCAAATACAAGGTAAATCATAGGACAGTCTAATAACTAAGATTATATTCATCACCTCACGAGATTGCTTTTGAGCATTTAGTTCCTTTATGTTTGCTAGAAATGCACTGAACTGCTCATAAGACAGACGACTCCTGAATCAACACATGCTGATCATCAGGAGAAAGATCGTTTACTCGAAAAAATTAAAAAGAACAAAAGTCAAAAAATTAGATACCTGGCTTGACGGAAGAACTCCTTCCCATCAGCTCGAGGAGTTTGAGCTTAAAATTCACATACATGAACTAATTAGTAATACAACAATTTGTCCAAACGGAAACAATATCAGCTAGAAAAGGTAGTCGAATGTTTGTTACACACGTATAGAATCATTCTTACACTTGAGCAAAATCGTGTATATAGTGTAAATATTGGAGTCAACACAAGTTTGCATCTCATATAAAGAATGACTCTCTATGTGTGTAATGACAGAAGTGCAGATCTACAGCAGTAACATTTGTATACAAGGAAATTGGAAAGAAAAAAGACAGCTCTTGGAAACCTGGTTTCGGCCGTGCCCTTGGAGGAGAGTTAGCTGCTGAGGACTGTTGACTCGACTGTTGACTCGAAGGATAGAATGATGACATTGAAACTCGGCGTTGAAATTGAGGAATTGTTGGAGAGGTACTGCCAGATGTCCTCCGAGGAGATACTGCAGCAGAACATCGTCTGGGGGATACACTAGCAGAGGTTATTTTTGGTGCGTCACTTGGAGTAAGCAGTGGTGTTATGTAAGGGCTGGAAAACCTTTGCAAAGCGTGCTTTGAAGCTGGATCCAAGAAAAAAGATATAATAATTACACAGCTTTCACAACATTCTAATATTATCATGCAAGAACATGTAAAGTCAAATACCGTCACCATTACTTCCTCTTCCATCTACAGAACCACTGAAAGAATGATGCACTGTGTAGCTATTCACCTCCTCTGCAAGATAGAATTATCAAAATCAAACTCAGAACATGAGGTCTCCATAGCTTGAAACAGCTAAAGTTACATGATATCTGGAACATGAAAAGCAAACAAAATTCAAAGGACTTAAAATGTCAATGGTGAAATTACCTTTTAAAGGATATGACTTATGAACAGATTGATCATAAATGCCAATATCAACAATTTCAGCTTGCTGCCATGGTGAAAAAAGAAAAGATCATCACAGTCGATAAAAGAAAAGAAGAAAATTCTTGAAGGGAAACAAAACTTCTAAAAAGAAGAGATTGAGCCTCATGTTTTTGTACTGTCCTACAAGTCAAATGGAAATCACATTCATTCTTGTTTAGAATATTACAGATTATACCCAAATTTTCTTTTTGCAAGTGCTGGTGACCTTCTAATAATACTCTCAAAAGAAATGCCAAAAAATGAATATTATGAAACTTACAGATGAGTCATCATCACTCAAAGACTGCACCAATTGCCTTTTAAAGGTCTCCAACTGTTTAAACAAAAAAGGAAGTAAGTTTATGCAGTTGACATGTAAATAGCAGATGAATTAGCCTATGAAATTTCCACTTTCAATATTCTTTCATTAGAAGGACGACAAGAATACTGTCCAATACCAGGAAAAAAGCACTGTGAAGGAACCGAAAGTATATAAAGCAGAAAACATAAGTCTCTGCTTTTAAATGTTTCAACACTTCACATTCGCTGGCAGTATTTAGCAAGTATAATAACAATTTTAGCTGAAATAAAGGGAAAGGATTCTTCTCTTCCATGTGTATTATAAATGTCACTAACGGTAAACTCACAAACTGTGTGCTTATTTTTAACATTGTCATCAGCCATCCAGGAAAAGTAAATCATCATGAAATGAGCTCTACTTCAAACATTTAAATGAACTTATTAGCAAGCAGTTTACTTGTTTGTATTCCATATAACACAAGAGCAAATTAATTCAACTGCTGAAGTTCTTCATTTGCATCCCAAGAACAAAATGAAGCATGGATGCCTCCCCTCCCCTCCTCCTTCCCAAAAATTATCTCAGGTTTATAAATTGACACCAAGAACATGTTAGACCAAATGTGTGAAGGGAGACATGTAGTCAAGCATTTAGTTTTGCATGATTTTCTCAAACCAACTAAGCAAGTAGCAAACGTTTTGTTTCATGGCAATCCCAGACATATCCACAGATGTTAAAAATGGTGCTCTTTTCCCTTCAAGATTTTGTATGATGGTCAGCTTAAGTAATACTACAACTAGTTTCCAGAGACTTTAGCCTAGTAAGAGTTACTTTTATATTATAAGAAAAAGAACATATGTTTCACTAGCCTGCTGGTGAATTGATCATCTAAATCAGCAATTGAAAGTAACCCTCAATAAAAAAAATTTAAAAAATAAACCAGAATAAGCTAAGAAAGGCTAGAGCATAAACAGATAAATAAAAACCATGGTTCATGAGAGAGTATTCCAATAATTGACCAGGAGAAGTCAAAAAAATAAAAATTGAAGAAAAGTATTAACCTTTGATAAGTCGCGACCAAGCTTCTTTGCAGTAAAAGCCAGATTATCTCTCTCCTTCGACAGTTTCATCTTTTAATTCCCAAAAAAAAAGTAACAAAGAAAAGATTAATTCCCTTTAAATGGAAATAAAAAGCAAAAGCTAAGGGAATGAAAAAGAAGTTATTTTTGCAGAAATACATTATCTTGGAGAGTGATGTTCAATCGCAATTCGGCCTGGTGACAGGCGTGTTCGAGCTGAGAGACCTTATCCTCGAGGTCGAGGATGACGCGATCCTTTCCGTTAAGCTTCTGTCGGAGCCTGTCCATCTTAGACTCCAAACTTGTAACGCGAGAAGCGATTGCCATGGAGGTGATCTTCCGGGCAAGGTCCAATTGGTCATATGGGTCCGTCGGAATAACAGAAAGTATTTCATCGGGAAGGTGAAAATCCGGGCCGGCATTCCGACTGCTTTCGATGATGCTGTTCTCCGACATCTCCAGAATTTCCAAACCCTAATTTCTGAAAATTGAAGAGAAATGGGGTTTGGAAATGGAGGAATGTGTGTGAGCTAGGCACGACGACGACGATGTTTTTTCTTTTTTCTTTTTGTTTCCAGAAAGGATCTATCTGCGGTGGGTTTGAATTTTAATTGGGTTTCCCTCCAAAGGTTTCGGGTCTTTTTCTGTTTGGGCCCCCAGTCCATGTCTTTCTATTACACTAGAAAACAAATATATAGTACTGACTTTTGGCTAAATTTAGCAACAAAGGGCGGGCTACTGCTACTATATTAGTAAACTATATTAGGTGGATGAATTCAGTTAGCTTAGACCTTGTATTTGTCGTAAAATAAATAAAAAACTATTTCTATTATGTACTTGTGAATTTAGTAACTAAAAAGAAGACAGGTATGTTCCTCTTCACCACTGTTGGTGGTCTCACAATTCATTCATTCAACAGAATCATGCATCCAAAGACGTAAATCTACAATGTGCCACCAAAGAGAATTGTACAGCCAGCATCCTGGACACCAGTTCTCCGGAATGGATTACAATCAAAATAGCATAGTAACACTGCCAGAACCATCTCACTCTGGCAGAGGATATTCCAGTTTCTGTTGCTCTCACTTCATATAAAATGTACATTGTTTCTATGCTCACAAGTATAAGGTTTCTATGCTCACAAGTACAGGGAACTATCAACATGAGCCAGAGCTTCCACACGATGCTAAATGAAACAAAGCTAGCATCATTTAGAAGCCCAATAGACCTCAGCTCTCTTCATATGAAACAACAAAGAATTGTATGGCCCAATTCATGCAATTTGCATTAAATACTTTCTTCGTCTTACTTAACAGCTCGCACACCAATAGTTTTGACACGGAATCTATACTGAGGTTGAGAATCATCGGCATCATCATCATCATCGTCATCTTCACTAGACTCATCTTCAACCCTATCCCATCTAGAATAGTCAAGCCGTGAATGTCCTTTTGGCTGTGGGATTGCTTCCCAGCTAGACGACTGTTGTTCAGACAATTCCATTTTTGGAACATCACTGACTTCAGTTGTCTGTTTGACACTTCCAGACTCGGCTTTTATTGTGGTTACTTCCACAACATCTCTTTTGTCTTCTCCTACATCAACTTCATTGGTTTCTCTATTTGTACATTGTTCTTCCGAATCTACCTTTAAGTCATCATCTTCGTCCTCATCTTCTTCAAGCTCTGCTTCATCTTCAGGTATTGGAGCAAGTGACTTTCCTTGAACAAAAGAAGAAGCATCTCTAAATTACCATCTGTTAAAAGGGTCAGATAGACGAGGAAAAAAAATCTTGTTTACATTGAACACTTTTGGCCCAGAAATGAAGAATCATGAAACCACTACTCTATATGAGCACATAAATTCGACTATATGGTGACTCAATCACAAAGGAGGACACAAAATCAGAATGGAATGAAAGTCAATTCATTTGCTTGACCAATTTATGCCAAAAGTCCATCCTAATTTGGTTGATGTTGATTTCCCCCAAGAATTAGTAAAGATATGACAAATGCTTTAACTATGACATTTTGATGAGTTAATGGTAACATACAAACAGATTTTTGAAAAAAATATACACATCAAGCAGCACCATAATGTAAGTAGAAAGAAACACAGGCCCATTATAGTTAAGCCATAGACAGAGCCGCAAAGGGTAGAGAGGAGTTGGTGAAAAAAGTAAACAAACATAAAAAGAAAACCCAAGAGAAAGGCAGAATGACTACCAATTGTGTCTTCAGACGGGCATGGAGGTTTTGATACACTTCTGATGATGGATTCAACTCAATTAACCTGTTGACATCGAAAAGTGCTGAATGGTACTCCTTGAGGGTGACTAAGGTTTGAGCGCGCAACATCAGAGCGCCTGTGTGTTTTTGATCAAGTTCAAGCACCAATGTACATTCATCTGCTGCCTGCAACATGAGATAATAAACAACAGTAAGCTCAAAGAAAGCACTGAACAGATAAATCCTCCCTCTTTTCTCTAATTTATCTTTCTTCAAACAATAACAAGAGGAACATACAGTATACTGCAGCAACACAAACTATAGCAACCAGGCATCATTTTTTTGATAAAATATGCTCAGAAAAAAGGCCATAAATATCTGACAAGAGACACGTTCAACGCTGTTGGAGTACTGTCCATTGTTAGGATCATCATCATCAACTGCTTCAAGTTTAATGGTTTACTAAAACTGAGACTGAGTGATCACTTCTTCGTCCGCTCACTCATATGCTTACTACATTATCGATAAAGGAAAAACCTAAAATAAAAAGAAATTGTTCAAGCTAACTTGGATATTTCTATTTGCTAATAGGAAACACAATATGCTAGTTTTAGTAATTAATGAACAAGTTATTCAAAAAAAATTGGCTGTATTCAGGTATCAAGCAAACCTTGGATACATAAAACTTCGCAGTTACCTAGTTATCAATTATGTACACAGCCCGGTCACTGAAAACAAATTACTAGCATCCACTGGCGGAGCTACAGCCTTGGAAGGGTGGTCAGCTGAACACTTTTTGCAGGAAAATTATATTGTTTGTAGAGCTGAAATATCGTTTTTAACATACAATTATTCACTCTTGTACACTCTTGACACAACTGAGAGTGATAGCTCAGCGGCCAAGGGTAGTCTGACTTTCTAAAGAAGCACGGGTTCGATTCCTACAGCTATTATTTGTGTAAATCTTTTTTAAAGTAAAATAAAACAAATAAGGTGAGTCGTTCACTAACTCTTGCTGCTTGTGCTGAGAAAATATACTCTCATATTAAATATTCTTCTTAACGGATTCTTGTGTTATTATTGCAAGAAGACAACGAGAAATATTTTATTGCTATCAAAAAAAGGGGAAAGTATTTTTCATTAAAAGCTACTCCCTCTTTGTCAGTTTATGTGATATTTTTCGCTATTCAAGATTCAAACTATGTAAATTTTCACCAATATTTTAAAATGTTTTATTTTTATCATATTGATATGAGAAATATCATAACTTATAGTAATTTTCGTATAGTTAAAATATAGTGTTGATTTAATCCAACTTAGCTTCAAAGATTAGTCAACTTGACACTCGGAAAGCAAAAAAGATCATATAATTTGAAACGGATGGAGTATTATCTATAGGCATCACAAAACTAAGCACAAAACATACTCTTTTATTTCATTATTCGAGATCAAACTCAACTTCAAAAGCTAGCTTATGAGGGGAGAACTTCTCAAGACCATATAAAGAGTCTAAATTCTCCTCATCCCACTGATGTGGGATTCAACACCCGCCTCACGCTTAGTATTTACCTCTTCGAAGTTTGAACACCCTTCGCTAAAATCCTAGCTACGCCTCTTCTAAAGTCCAATACAATATTCAGTTCATGATGTGCACATCAGCTAAGACCTTAAGCTACTCATCCAAGCCCGTGTATTTCGAGATATAAAGAGCCAACCAACAAGGAAAACCAAGGACTAGAAAACCGAAAAAGATGATTCACTGATTTGCTATCTATGGGTGTAACTAATCAAAGAAAAAGAAAAGTTGATTTATTGATTTGGAACTTAAAGCCCAAGCAAGTAGGGTCAACATTAACTATAAAAAGGAAAAAGGATATCCCTTTTTGCTTCATTTGAACCATGTTATTGCTGAAAAGAGAAAACTTTATAGTCCATGCTGATTGAATTTCATTTTTAAGCTATTTTCCAAAAGAGCAACCATTTGTTACCAGTGTCATGGTGTCACAACACTATATATCAAGTAGCAATTGGGCACCATTCGAAATCAGAAAGGTCAAAGCATCAGGTTCCAAGGTTTTAGAACTCGAATTCAACAAATGTTTGCTGTAATCATGGATGAAGATAAATAAAGATGTAACCTTTTTGAAATCGTGAAGTTTGAGGAAACAAGCAGCACGATTACTGTGGAGAGCGATCTTTTGGGACTTTGTTTTAGCCAAAGAAAGAGCATCCGTATAAAAACCCAGAGCTTCGGCATATCTACCTTCCCTGTACATCTGGTGAGCTCTTTCGATCTTGTTGATGGTAGCTGATGAGGCCATGTTTGTATGTACCCTAATTAGAAGAAATTGAATTCGAATAATACAGAAAACAGCAACTTGAATTTGAAAAATTGGGAGAATTGAGGTTGAAGAAAATGGAACAGGAAGTAATCGATGGGGGGCAAAGCAAATAGCGGAGCGGCAATGCGTGTATGAGCGGGAGCAAAGTTACGGGTCCACCCTTTCTCCAAAATGCTTCCTTCCTATTGTCTTGTCCCGTCACTGGGAAAGGAAATAAAATGAAAAAGGAAAACATCTGATTCCATTTCCCATATGTAGAACCATTTAATTTTGACTATTAATCACCAATAACATATTCAATTTATTTCAACTTTTACAAGTACCTGTTTAAAGTCATTACACTATTTTATTAAATAATATTATTCAACTCAAAGTAAAAAATGAGACAAATGACTAATATAATGTGTGACTTCTGACAAGAAAAAAAAACTTACTTTTACGGTTAATATTTACTCCAAACAATGAATATATAGTTGATATTTTATACTTATAGTTTTATCTCATAATCACAATTAATTGAATATATGTAACATCATTTCAGTTTGTCGCTTTATAATAATAAACAAGTCCATAACTATTCGGTGATTGAATGTGTACTCACGTCATTAATCAAAGGACGAAAAAATTATTTGATTTTTGTAATTTGGTCGAGGGAGACTGTCTAGTATCAAACTCTACAACAGTTTTCTTCAAGCAAATAGTCTTGCCTAAGAGAGTTTGTGACCATGAAATATTTGATCATTTATTAAACAAAACGGCAACAAAGAGTTCACTTCGATTCTCATCCAAAAAGTCACAAATATCTTCTTAGCTTAGATATCTTCTTTTTTTTATGACAAGAAAAAATTCACAGCGGCTATTCTTTGAGTGGGCACAAAATAAAATATTTTTAGTTTAGATATCTTATACTATAAAACTAACTTTCCTCAAACATCAAAAGTTAAACTACTTAATCATATGGAAGATGATGACATGTAGATGATTTGATATAAAAATCGAAGCATTTTTGCCACTAAACAAATAGTTAGAACTTTTTCAACTTGTACAAAAAGTTGCACGTGCTATTTCGTAAGACAACATATTCAAAAACTGAAAAAGGAAAAAGGAAAAAAATTATAAAATAAGATAGTACTTGATAAATAATTGTAGGACGTTTTCCCATTATCTCAAGAAAAAGAAAGAAATATAGTTTTATCTTGTAATCACAATTAATTGAAGATATGTAACATCATTTCAGTTTATCGCTTTATCATAATAAACAAGTCCATAACCATTCGATGATTGAATGCATATTCATGTGATTAATCAAAGGACGAAAAAATTATTTGATTTTTATAATTTGGTCGAGGGAGCTTGTCTAGTATCAAACTCTACAACAGTTTTCTTCAAGCAAATAGTTTTGCCTAAGAGAGTTTGTGACCATGAAAGATTTGATCCTTTATTATAATTTAGTCGAGGGAGCTTGTCTAGTATCAAACTCTACAACAGTTTACTTCAAGCAAATAGTCTTGCCTAAGAGAGTTTGTGACCATGAAATATTTGATCCTTTATTGTAATTTAGTTGAGGGAGTTTGTCTAGTATCAAACTCTACAATAATTTTCTTCAAGCAAATAGTCTTGCCTAAGAGAGTTTGTGAACATGAAATGTTTGATCCTTTATTAAACAAAACGGCAACAAAGAGTTCACTTCGATTCTCATCCAAAAAATCACAAATATCTTCTTATGCAACATAAATGGCATTTTTAGCTTTAGATGTCTTCTTCTTTTTTATGACAAGAAAAAATTCACAGTTGCTATTCTTTGAGTGGGCACAAAATAAGATATTTTTAATTTAGATATCTTATACTATAAAACTAACTTTCCTCAAACATCAAAAGTTAAACTACTTAATCGTATGAGATAAATAATAATGAAAGATGATGACATGTAGATGATTTGATATAAAAATCGAAGCATTTTTGCCACTAAACAAATAGTTAGAACTTGTTCAACTTGTACAAAAAGTTGCACGTGCTATTTCATAAGACAACATATTCAAAAACCTCAAAAGGAAAAAGGAAAAAAAATTATAGAATAAGATAAATAATTGTAGGACGTTTTCCCATTTTCTCAAGAAAAAGAAAGAAATATAGTGATGAATCCAGATCCAGCTAAGATTTGCTAGATCTGTAAATATAGGAGTCAGTCACATTTGACGAAATCCATAAAATCGACCGTTACATAATTTCAAATCCGAAAGGACCGTTAAAAAGGAGGGCTCCTCTTTACTTTTCCCCCCCGCTCGCCACCTCCATTCTCCCAAAGCAACTTTCGATCTCCAATGGCGAGCAACACTTCAATAATGGAATCCAAGCCCTTACACCCACTTCACCAAATCGCAGAAACCCCAACTCACAAGTTGCTTCTCAAACAATGGCTGAAAGAAGAAGAACTCATCCTCAACAGAATCGCTACCAAAGAAACCCAAATCGATTCCGTCCGCAATGAAATCACCCAGCTTTACTGCATTTTCTTCCTGTTCCATTCGATTTCACTTATGCTTTTATTCAGCGCTTCCTCCAAATGGGCTTCGAAAACTGGGCTTTGCCACCGTTCATGGATCCCGTCAATCTGCTCTCTCCTCTGTTCTATGGGTATCATTTGGGCTGTTAGGTACAAGACGGATACGGAGAGTCACTTAGAGAAACTGTTGGAGAGAGAGAAAGAGGATGGGAAATTACTGGCCAAGTGTGTGGAGGAGTTGAAGAGAAAAGGGATGGAATTTGATTTGTTGAAGGAAGTTGATGCTCTTAGGAGGGCTAAGAGCTTGAGGGTTGAAGCTAAGGTGGTTCGAAAATGGTCAGCTAGAGACTTTGTGTCACTGTTTTTCTTCTCTGTTACTTGTCTGGTACTCGCTTTAACCAGGACCATTTTGTGTGGTTGATACTTACAAGGTTTGAAATTGGCTGTTTTTTATGCTCTACAACTATGTAATCATTTAGTAGAAGGAAATTAATTGTGGGGAAGTTGCAGAATATACTGTTCTGCTTTTTGTATTTTTGCAGTTACAATGATTCTTATTTGGCAATGAATTCTTAACATTTTCAGCTTTGCTTGATTGTTTCTGCCTGCAAAGGTAGAATGTTCCCTGCAATTCCCTTGTTTGTTTTCTTTATAAGCTTTTCAGCTATTCTATCCCTATTTTATCCATCAGATGCCTTCAGCTTTTGGTGGATTATGCATTTTTATATCAATAGTGATGCCAATTCATTCCTAGATTCATGTGATCCCTACCTAACTACATGGTGTAGTGGTCTAGGAAGCGTAATTGCTAGAGCATGGGAGAAAAAGAGTTGTCAATATTGTGTATCTTTTAGTCATAGCAATATTTTGAGTCTCTCAAGTATATCTCTCTTAAAAAAAGATAGGCAAAGTAGTCCTTAAATCAACGAAAACCTATACACAAATGGTTATAATACATGCAGAAAGAATCTAACATCATCAAAGCAAACAAAAAGGGTAAAAGTTTATCTGATGTCTCGCTTCATCTCGGACTGAAAAATAGAAGATTTCATCTACCCTCTCCAATGATATCACTGAGCATTGGTGTGTCCTGACCTGATGGTGAATAATTTGTAGTTGCGGCTGTACTTGTACCCACTGATGAATTTTGCATTTGCGAAGAATGATCGCTCATGAAGGTTGTTGTATCTTTGAATTTCCAGTCGGTCAGGTATCCAGGTCTGGAAGTCACAGCGGCAACCTCAGCATCACCTGTAAGCATTGCTATTGCACGGGACATTGAGGGTCGTAATCCTGGGGATGTTTGAGTGCATAGTAGAGCTATCCCTATTACTTTTTTCACTTCTTCTACATCAAATTCAGATAAATTTGCATCCACTAGCTCAGTTTCGCGCTTGTTCTCATGAAGCTGCCAAGCCTAGAAGAGCAGTGTACACAGGAGTCAGTGAATATGGTTAGAACTAAACGATAAATGTAGGAACCACAGTACAGCATGATAAGTCAAAGTCTTTAAAGATAGATAATAGAGATAAAAAGTAGAAAAGCATGAATGCAAAGGAAGATATTCTTCCATTTCGTTAATCCAAGTGGTATATCAATACTGATAAGCTAGAAGTTGCATAACCACTTGGAGCAGCAATGAAAGCACATTGTTCTAATGCTTTACTAAAAGCAAAGAAGGAAAGGACTTTACCCACTCAAGAAGGTAGATCTTGTCTTCTTCCAAGCTCTCATCAGAATTTGTTCTACCACTGACAATTTCTAGAGCTACAACTCCGAAGCCAAACACATCAGCCTTCTCTGTCAGATGTCCGCGCATGGCATATTCTGGTGCAAGATACCCTCTACAAGAAAATACTAACGGGCATGAAACAAAACTATAGAAAAGGAATCTAAGAATATGAGACATCTTCCATTTTCAGGATCTTACATTGTGCCTGCAACACGAGTGTTTATATGTGTCTGTTTGTCATCATAAAGTTTTGCCAATCCGAAATCTGAAATTTTTGGGTTTAGATCTGCATCAAGCAGGATATTACTGGCCTTGACATCTCGATGGACAATACGGACTCGAGATTCCTCATGAAGATACGCTAGACCCTTTGCTACTCCCAAGCATATCTGGAAGCGTGTTGGCCAATCAAGATATAAAGATCCTTTCTCTGCACAATTGAAGCCATAAGCTCAATAATCATTCTATAAAAATCAGTAAATGTATTTTTTTTTTCTTCTCTTATATGAGGAAAGGCAGAAATTCCAAGATATTGTATTCATTAGTACCAAATAATGCTTGATCAAGACTCTTGTTTTCAAGGTACTCATAAACAAGCAATCGTCTGTCTCCCTCGATGCAGCAACCATAGAGTTTCACAAGATTACGGTGTTGTACAGCTGATATAGTAGCAATCTCTGCCACAAACTGACTCTTTCCTTGATGTGATGCCACAGACAGTTGTTTAACAGCAACAACCCTCTCATCCTCAAGTGTTCCCTATGGACCACATAAAATTGGTTCAAGATTCAGACGATTTCAAAAAAATCATTTCCTGTTTTCCATAATTCATAGCAAAACTAAAGCAAACAAGAAAGCACAAGTATTTAGTCATGAAACATAATTTCTTGATGTTTGAGAAACATGTGAGCTATAGGTGCAACAAAAATTGCAATATGGGAACACTAGTTACTTCAGGACTTCATGTGGAAGAAGATATTACCTTGTAAACTGGTCCAAAACCTCCCTCTCCAAGCTTATTAGAAGAAGAGAAGTCACCAGTAGCAGCTCGAAGTTCTGAGTAGCTGAAAGTGTAGGGTCTGGTATCTATCCCCATGAACTCTGCAAATTTGAAGAGAAAATGTCCTTAATAAGCCGAAGGAATCAATTTCTGGGACTTGCACACTAGAACATACATTATACATTATTTCACAAGGTGCATAAACTGAAGGAATGCAAATGCTGACTCCTTGCATTAACTCTTGCTCAATTAAACCAAATTGTCAATATCAAGAACAAAAAAAAAGAATCTTGAAATGGAAGTGTTGCTAACCGACTTTCCAAGTAGCAGTTAAACTCAAAGATAGATGAATCACTTGAAAGTCGAAGACAGAAAAACCATACAAGATCAGATTGCATTTCTTACCTTCATCCTCCAAAGCCTTCTGCTGTTTTCTTTTCTGAATTAGGTAATAGACAGCAAATAATGAAATCAAGCTTATGACTCCAACTCCTACAACAATACCCACAATCAGACCGGTCCGGTTCTTTTTTGTAGTAGGAGGCTGGTTGCTAACACTGGGTTCAAAATCTGTAGAAAAGCTTAGCAGTGTGAGTACAGTTCTGAATGCCTCATTTAAGAATCTAATTGGTGTCTGTAATTCATGGATACCTGGGGTTGCACTGATTGCTGATATGGAAGGTCCATATGTGCCTTGTATAGGTACACAGCAGGTCCCTTTTCCAGCCCAGAAGAGATGTATTTCAAGATGATTATCAGAGACCTGAGCTGTAAATCGCCTTTGAACAGCTGCGAGGGATCTTCCCCCAGCCTCCCTCTTAATGTCAAAATCTTTCAACTGCCGAATTCCCTGGAAAAAGATAACCATAAAATTATTACAGTGATGCTCTTTTCGGACCCAAATCATTCCAACATTTCTATGTTTATGAATAATATATGTTTCTCTATTTTTAAAAATAATGCATACCTGTACATAGATGTCAAATACACGTCTTCCAACACTACGCCAAGTTGGGGGATTTAAGATTTCTGACTCCGCAAAGTGGAGGGTCACAGTGTAATTACCATTCTCAAGGCCCAAGCCATAGTATCTGAGTGATCCAGCAGAAATTCGTGCAGTTTGGTAGAGCTCAGAGTCCAAGGTGTTTGTAAACTGAGATGAGGTGAAGCTTGTGAAGCTCTGATTTGGACGGTCAGAATGCAGACCAGCATTACTAACAGCCCACCTCCCTGTACTAGTCATGAAATATGTTGCTGGACCCAGAGTCTCATCCTCACTCTCATACGATATCTGATCACTAGATCTTATTGCACGTCCTCCTCCACATTTAATTGCAAAGTCGGAATCTGTGAATTATGAAAAGTCACATGCAAGAGAAGATAAGAAACCACTACACAGTTTTATATTACAACATTAGCAGTAGAATAGAGTAGGAGATGTCCTTGTTTCTTGGTAAGCGACATCATAAGAACAGAAAATGTAGGACAAATATTACAGATTTAGGTATATTACCTTAAATGGACGAATTCAACTAAATGGATATTGATCCATTCTGATATTTTGGTTTATAGATACAAAATGTAGAACAACAATTTTCAAACTTATTCATGCTAATGAAACCAGAAACTTGGAGTAGGATTTTTGTCGTCAAGGAATTGTAGGAAGCACTTACATATTGGACGTCCTCGATTGCAAGGGAAATTCCGTTGAAGACAATTTAACCCCAAAGGCAAAGAACTGAAGACAAAGGAAGTATCACCCGTTTAAGTTCTTCAAATAAAGAGACAACTATAATTTTGTTGTCAACTAAATTTCTGATTACCTGCTATCTGATTGATCTATTTGTTCTGTTGTGAAGTTGTTGGCAACTAAATTTCTGCAAGTTGCCAAGTATCAGTGTTAGCATGCTGATCACAGTCAAAACTGAGACCAAAAGGTAGGGAGAAAAAAGATTAGGTGAAGAATTATATAAACTTCAGCTATTCTCATACTTACAATTGCAGATTTTCATTGATCCAAGAAGGGAAGTTTCCAGATAACTCATTGTAAGATAAATCTCTACATGAAAAGATGGAATGTTAAGCATTTCAGATATTTTTGTGCGCAAAAATATAATAAATGTCAAGCATTTATATGTAAGAGGGAGATAGTAATTTAGAGTTTGCATGAAATTGCAGCATCAGTTCAAGAAGGCCATAAGATAAAAATATTTTGAAGACTACATGCTATACACACAATTACATGCTAGATATTATGAATCTATCTAGTAAAGCCTCTGGTATTATCCTATCAGTATTACCTAGTAAGACATCAAAGTCTCAGTAAGGAAGATGCTGAAATAACTTATAACAGAAATAGTTCTTCATTCACCTTAATAAGAAGGTGAATATGTTTGAAAGTTCAGCATATTCATTCCAACAGAAAAGATATCATATAAAAACGAGAGTTACTCACATAGTCTGGAGAGACCGTATCTTCTGAGCTGGCAGGGCGCCTGTTAGCTTGTTATCACCAAGAAACCTGATGATCGAAAAGGGCATTAGCACATGAACACATAGTTAAGGTGGTATCAAATGTAAGCAATTTAAATCATCTGTTACAAGTGAGTCAGCGAAGTCAGATTGAAAAGTGCATCTGGAATACGCCCAGTCAAATTGTTGAAGCTCAAATCCCTAAGAAAAAAATAAAATAAAGGTTAGACGAAAGGGGTAGTAATTGATCAATATAGTAGCACATGAACTTGAGTTGATATAGTAGCACGACACTGTTAGAAGTGTTTATGCTCACATATGATGCTATGGTCATATCAGTGAGATAATTAGAGTTCAATCCAAAAGACTGAGGACTTATAATGTTTATAAGAACATTATCATGCTCAGAACTCACAGTAGTGACAGGCTCTGATATTCTCCAATATTACTTGGGATGGAACCTGAAATATTATTATTTCGTAAAACCCTGGAAATACCAAAATTCAGTTGGTCAGAGAAGAAGAAAAGAAATAAAATGTCAAGATTTGTAGCATGTGGTGCTATGTCATATTGTTCCTTACAGCTTGCTTAGAGACTTCATATTCCTGAGAAAGTCAAGTGAAGTGCTCCCATTGGATAGATCACTTATTCTCCTGATAGTTATGCAGCAGATGAAATATCAGATTCTGCTAAACGTAAAAGGAGATTCTAAACTATGAACAAAGATAATAAACAGTCGCAAAAACTCACAGATCGGTTAAAGTGGTTAAGTTGGAAAAGGAAGCGGGTATTGGACCCTCAAAAGCATTTCCTTCGAACCTCCTGTGGCAATAGAAAGCTCAGTCACAGACTATGCTAGGAGATGCAGCAATGACATTATAGCAATGCTGCAAGAAAAAAGAGAGACACCATTCTCGAAAGAACTCAAGAATAAAAAACTGGACATAGTTCAAGTTACTGTGGTCTCACAATACAGTAAGCTTTGTCCAATTATTTCCAATGAAATCAGGAATCCTCCCTGTAAAAGCATTATCTGAAGTCCACCTGAAAGACAAATAATTCGTTTTCCAGTTAGATTTCTTATACACAAGTTTCTCCAAGTAAAAATTGGGAAGCTATAGAAGAAACATGTGGCAAAGAGCTCTTACACTTGTTCCAAGTCCTGCAGTCTTGCCAATGTCAATGGTATTGGTCCACTAACACCAGCGCTGTTGAGATAACTAAGCAACGAAATAGTAGGGTTTTTTCAGAAAAAAAGAAAATCAAGCTACAGAAATGACAGAATAATTAAATATAAAGATGTTACATATATTCTGTTATAAGAAAACAGTTTCATACATCGCAAAAATCCTATGAACATGTGAAATTTCAACAATCAAGAAGTCTCTATTCAGGAGAAAATAACTTATAAACCACAAAAATATCTTTTGTTTCCAATGTTTGAGAAACTCTCATGTATTTGTTATGTTTTATTGTTTGGAATCTGCTATGTCTGATATGTGTGCTATATATGTCAATTTATACTATTTTTCTTTCCTTTCTATTTATGTATGTTGCATGTTTAAATTAGAATTTTTAGGCTTCAAACATGTAGAATGGAATGAGAAACAAAAAGAAAAAAAAGGCAAGGAAGATTGATACTAACGTATGTAAAATGAGAGTTAGTACCCGTTTGGATTGACTTATTTTAGGTGTTTTTAAGCCAAAATAGCTTTTAAGCAGTTTTGAAGTGTTTGGGTAAAGTTAAAAAATGCTTATAAGCACTTATTTTAAAGCCAAAATAACAAAAATAAGCCATAAGTTAGAAATCCTAACTTATGGCTTTTGGCTTATAAGTCATAAGCCAAAAGCCAATCCAAACAGGCCCTTATATTTCTTGGCCATGTTGTATTCTATATCTTTTTGCTATTCATGTGACAAATATTAACAACCTAACAATAACATAGCTTAATACTCCTCTAGCATTGAAAATAGAGTAAGCAGAACATAGATTGCACTAGAGCGTTGACAAACTCCTGCTCTACTAATATAATTTCAGGGTCTTGCATTTGATATATATATTGAAACAATGCAACACCATCTAGATTCAGTATGATGTTCACGAACAAATAACATATTTTTCATGCAAACTCCAAAAATCTAACAATTAAGATCTGAATGTTAAACAATGCATCATAACTTACATTTGTGTCAGTTTTGTTAAGTTTCCAAGCTCTGAAGGCAGAGGCCCGGAGAAGTTGTTTGTACCAAGACTCCTGCAGCACAAGGGCATGATGAACAAATGCAGAGAAACGATGAAGATTGATGCTCTTCATACATCGATAGATGATATATCATAAAACCAAGGGTCTAAAGGACATAATTATACGAACATACAATGATAGTAACTCAGTCAACAACCCAATTTCCTTTGGAATCTCCCCTGACAAAGCATTGACGCCAAAGGTTCTGAAGACACCAAACATCCTTTAAATTATTTCAAACATGTTGACACAAAATACCATGATTGAGCATAAATAACTGAAATAGAGTAGACTTACAGCCATTTCATTCTAGTCAGATTGCCAATGGATGGGGACAGTGTGCCTGTTAAGTAATTTTGGCCCAAATTGCTGCAATTTGTAACCAAAATATGAGTAGTTGGGAGATAAAACATGACAAGTATAAGATGAAACTAGAGTTAGGAGGAAGTAAGTACAGATCATCGAGGAAGGTAAGACTCCATAATTCATCTGGGATTTCACCCCTGACGTCCAATGCATAAACTCTCCTGTAAAGAGAAGCATTGGAAAGAGAAGTGAGAGTAAATACCTGAACACTACATGCTATTGCATACAAGCAGCAGCAGTAGCACTATTAATTTTTTTTGAGGTCAACACTAAAATAAATGCCATTAGAATACAGGAGCTGAATTAGGAGGTGTATATACGAGGTGATTGCGTAGAGTGACTTACAAGCCAGTGATGTGACAACGAGTTCTGTTGTTGGCAGAACAGTCGCATTTGATGGAAGGATTAAAATCTAGGATGCGAGTTGAATCAATGGCAGCTCCACTGCATAACTCACCACTGATATTCCACTGATTTGTAGCAGAAATCCTCCAATTTTGGAACATGGAGTTTAATATACGGGCTGCACACTCACAACTATGAGAATATGTAAATTGAATTCAACATTGAAATCAAAAATTCAAACGTCACTAATTAACAACAACTAAAGCAACTTTGTTATGTAAAATATTACTAGTATTTATGAAATGATTCAAAATTAGCAATATTGTTTTTGTGCACTAATATAATGCAACTGACAATGTAAAATCATTTATATTAACAATGAAAACTTAAATTAGACAAATTACATTGATATAATCATTGTGTATTACTAGTAAATTGCAGTAATAAGGATTTACTCCATAAAAGTTGAGGAGCTCAAGTCGGAGTTCATCAGCCGGCAGCTGTCGTTATCCAAATATAATACTGTTAAATTTTCGCTGTCCTCACTTTGTCGTTTTCTCTCACATCTTTTAACTTCAATTGGGTATTATAAAGTTTGGAAAAAAGATATTTTGAAATTTAGGCAACATGATTGAATTTGGAGAAAAATTAAAGAGAAAGTGACCTTCAGAAGGATCAGTTGTTTGAGCTGAGGCCATCTGAAACATGATGGCGAAAGAGTAGATCAATATTAGAGCATATGATCTTGTGCTTGGCCATGGCCACGGCAGAGCCGCCTTCATGTTGTTGTTGTTGCTGCAGCAGAGATTTTGTAAAGAGAGAGAGAGAGAGAGAGGCAGTTGCCAAATGAACAAATGTATAAAACTTATAAGTAATTGTCAATGGTTGACTAGTAAGCAGGGGTTTGGTTAATGTAGAAAATATAATAATAATAACCTATCTACTTGCAAATGGTAATGCTATCATCATATTACACACACATTTTAGCCACTTTCCTACAAATTCCTCTGTTTAATAATTAAAACTCTAGGACACCTCTCAAAAGTTTCATTTTTATTACACAAAACTACGTAAATAATAGAGCTCAAGTTATTGGGAGTATTAATTTAATTTGACACTCCAAAATAAATAAACCCTGCTTGGCAATTGATCAAACGTGACACTTTATTTGAGCTGATGCATTAATCCAACCTTCGTATCATTACATTAATTCTCACCCCTATACTAATTAGTTGTGTACTACTAGTATGAGTAATAATCTTGGACTATGTATCAATTATTATTGATATTATAGTCAGGTAAATCATATGAAGTATGTAAAATTTAAAATGAATAAATGAAAATAAATGGAAGCAGTGATATTAATATTGTTCTACATCATTGTTGAGACTGTGATTCTAATCAGGACAAGATGATTGACTAATATCCTTCTCGCTTCTTACTCCCTCCGCATCAACTTATTTTACATTTTTTTTGCTTTGTTGAGTTTTAAATTATGTGTATTTTAGCTAATATTTTAAAAATATATTTTTTATCATATTAATATGATAGTAATTGAAATTTATACTAGTAATACTTTATATAAATTTTATCATAGATTATTGAGTTAATCTAAGTAAATTTAATTTCAAAAATTAGTTAAATCAATATTTAAAAAGGGAATAATACTATTTTGAGACGGAGAAGTAGTACGACATATCACTCATTTATAAAAGTAAATTATATATATATATATCATACCAATAAAAGGTTGCATTAAGTGGTGAGGAAAAATGAACACATGGGAACTCAAAGGCTGATATTAATTAAAAGTATTATAAAGTCAAAAAAGTTTGATAGAGACATAACCATTGAATTGAATAAACTTAGAATACTAAGTCAAAAGATAAAAAGGAGAATATTATTTGAGAGGTAGCCATCAATATTCTGCAAATGTTTCAACATTCAAATTACCAAAACTCAGAATTGGTGTGCAGGAAACCGTAGGAAATTAATTATAATTCATAGTAGTTGAAGAATATTATATTAGTAGTACACCAAAAATCTAAATATGGAAATAGTCGATCCACGACATACGCGGGATCTTTGTTCACAGGCGGATGTAGAAATGACAAAATTAATTCACCTAAGACATAATTTGTCCACTCTGTTCAAGTTTTGTTGGGTTAATAATCTGTTTATTTAATGACTGAAAAAAATTTGATCCATTCATTTCAACTCATTAAAGAATTAAGCTTATTTGGGCAACATATGAGACAAATGCACGAATAGTTGATTTGAGGACAATTATTTAAATCATAGTTAAAGGTTTATAAGTTTGTATAAGATAAGCATCTTTATGATCAATTTCAAATGTATGAGACCGAAGCAGAAAATAAACATTAATAATTTGCTCGTGGAGACCGACCCTCAAGTATTACTTAACACCTTAAAAAGTTCTAAATCAATACACTCACACATTTATTCGGATTGCAGGTCAATGCTCCTACTGATGGGAGGATCAACAATAAAACACATAATGAGGGAGGCTAACTTAGTAGCAGACATATTAGCGGAATATGGAAGGAAGACTATGGATCCAAATATGCATATGAACAAGTTGTTTGTTTTTGAAGCATCTCCTTCCCTTACTTTAAAAGCTCTTAAAGGAGATGCGAATGGAACTATATCGTTTAGATCAGTTCCTTTTTATATGGATGAACCTACTATTAAATAAATAAAATCCTTCCAATTCCAAAGCAAAAAAAAATAAAAAATCTGTCGTCCTATATTTTGTTATTACTATTTATGCGTAAAAACAGAAAATCTGTAGGAATTTTGATTTAAAACTATTTAAAAATTGTAATGGGTATATATTTATGGAGTGAACATAGTTGTCCAAATATGTAACACCATTATTAATCTCTGATTTAGGATAAGATTTGGGCTAATTGGTGGGCCTTTCAGATGCCACCTCTCTTTGGGCCTTAAATAATCCATCTGTAAAACAATGGGAAAATTGTATATAATAACAAACTATTAATTTAAATTAAATGCTATAAATATAATTTGATTTAATTGTACCCCATAGCAAACTGTTGTTATTTCACCTCTCTCCTGGTGAATCTCGCTCGCCACTCTCGTTCTCTCCCTCGCCTCTCTCGTTTTTTATACAAACGCAAGTGTATAAAGTGTGTTTGTGTTTGTATAAAGCGAGAGAAAATTGTATATACACATATATTTTCGTTCCCCTCTCTCCCCTCTCCCAGATCTCGCTCTCCACTCTCCCAGATCTCGCTCTCCACTCTCCCAGATCTCACTCTCTCACTCGCCTTTCTCACTTTATACAAAAAACGCAAATTGTATAAAATGTGTTTGTGTTTGTATAAAGCGAGAGAAAATTGTATATATACATATATTTTCGTTCCCCTCT
>JAJOOS010001887.1:0-26243 GCA_029582725.1 Solanum chiquidenum
GCTATTTGATAGGTTTCTAAGTGGTGAAGATGAAGACTTGGTGAGTCCTCATAGATTCAAGGACAATACCCAATATGTTCTTTTATGTCTTTTTAGTATTGTTTAAGTTGTGTGTGGTATTAGTCCCGTATTTTTGTACTCTAAAGTATTAGATGGTTTTGAGACATCATGTATAAAGTGTAGAAAGTCTTCCGCTTGCTATTTTTTTTTTATGCAATGTTTTTCTTGGTAAGGAAAGTTTTAAGTTCCTTATGGTTTTAGTTTCTATGCGATGAATGAATGCTAAGAGGCTTGTATTAGACCTCTTCGAGGTCGAGTACGCCGGTTACGACTAGGGGGTGCTCCCGGGTCGTGACAGCATGAATTAGTTGTCTCAACTCACCCACCTTAGGAACACATAATCGACCCTGATAGCGAAGCACACCATCTCCCCCTTCGGAAAAAACCTCAACTCTCTGCTGATGAACTGCACCCTTTAGTTGAAACAATATAGGATCACTATCTTGATTTTCTTTAACCTCGACATCCCATGAAGATTCTGGCCCATTCTAGACTGTTACACCACCATCTGATATGCTCATAAGGAGAACTCCCAAAAGAGCAAGCATCTAAACCTCTTTTGCTAGTTATTTTCTTTCTTCCTCAACATGTGCTACACTACCCATAGATAGTCTGCTAAGAACATCTGCTGTTACATCTGCCTTGCCATGATGCTAAAGCACATTCATATCATAATCCTTGAGTAACTCAAGCCTTTTCTTCTTGCGAAGATTCAACTCTTTCTGGGTGAACACATACGGAAAGCTCTTATGGTCTTTGAACACATCTACGTGAACACCATATAAGTAATGTCTCCAAATCTTTAGGAAAAATACTATGGCTGCAAGCTCAAGGTCATGAGTCAGATAGTTCTTGTCATGCACCTTAAGCTATCTAGAAGCATAAGCTATATGTAACATTGCAAAAACTAGTAGCTTAAACTAGAGCCTAACACAAGGATTAGAGTCGTAAATAGCTCCCGATACTTAAAATAAATATTTTTGGGTTAAGGTGTCGAGGTACACTCCCCAAGTACCAACCAAGGATCCTTGAGGAGGAACCTAAAAACCCCCTCAAAACTGCCCAAAAAGAAGTCACCTACGTGAGGGACCTACGGGAAGTAGGTGCACCCACGCCCCATAGGTTGGGGTCGTGGTTCAAGCCCCTCAAAAGAAGATTGTAGTCCCTTGAACAACAGACCTGCAGGATGCCATGTGAGTCCACTCAAGGACCGTGGGTCCTGGGTCTAGGGGTCTTTTGGGGATTTCCTTTTTAATTAATAGTTATGTGGTGTCGTTTTAAGACTATTTTAAACACCTATATAAGTATTTTTCCTACCTAAATTAACCCATCTAAAATCATAATTCCTAAATCCCCAAATCAAAACAAAACCCTCTCCAAAATCTTCTCTCTGGAACTTCAAGGAAGAAGAAGAAGAAGATCAAGTTAGGGCTTGAAGAAGGAGGCTTTTAAATACGATTTTGTTGGATTCCTTCACCTAAAGTATGGTAGTCTTTGATTCATGGAGTATTTTCATCCATGAAGCCCTCAAACTCTCAATTTCAAAGTAGGAAATTCCCTAAAAGCTAGGGTTTTCACTTCAAGTCATGGATTCTTTCTAAAAATGTTTTAATGATTTAATTATCATATATTATGATTGAATTGTTTATTATTATGGTTTTTATGATAAAATCTCCCATGAATCCATGAAATCCCCATAACCCTAATTTGTGACTTATGATGTGGGTGAATTGTAGTAAGATGAATACTATGAAATTGTACTTGTAGTAGTTTAGTTATTTGAATCATGTTACCATCCATATCTAATGTAGTAATTTTAGATAGGTTGGTGGAATGTGATCTATAGTCCTTGAAGGGCAAAACATGAGAATTAGCTATGTGTGTGAGACTTGTGTGTATACAATTAGATTGCTTTGAGCGTAAAGTGAATTTACTATAATCTAATTGTTGTGTTGATTGGATTATTATACTCATGTACACACTTAGGTATGAATACCATGTAATGTGAAAGGTTTGTCACATATAGTGATTCTTAGGTTTCAAGTTGTGGTGATAAGTTATTTTGTAATTTCGAGTTGGTAACTGGTATGGTTGAAATCCAAATTTAAATCTTTCATTGTAAGTCTATGTTTGTTGTAGTATGTTTGTCAAGGTGTGGATTGGTAAGGTAATAAATGATCGATCACATTGAGTATTGAGCATTTCGAAGGACTTGTGCATGGGTTGGATCGTAAAGTTTGTTTATTTTTATTGTTAATAGACCTAAAAGAAAATTTTACTTAAAAGTTTTGGTTCAGAGTATAAGGTAAAATGTCATGGGTTGTTAGTCAAAGGATAGGATTAGTAAGCGAGTCAGTGAAAAGAGCAAGAGTCTCGTGTATTGAGAAGTTCAAGATATTTAAAATTTGCGTCAAGGGAAGAATTTAAGAAATGTGAAAGAATATAACCTCTCGTACAAACCCTTTGTTTGTAGTTCAAGCTTGTATTGACTTTTGCCTATGAGCTCACATATTACTATGAGATGTGAACTGATTCGACACAGACTTACTAAGGGTTTATCATCGATTTTTATGAAGATTGAGTTTTTGTTTGGGTGACAAAAATGATGTGTGGAAGATTCTATATGGTTATGTCGGACTAGATTTTTCAAATTATGGTAGGTAACTTATGGATGTGCAACAGTATAGACCTACGGTTCTACATGGTTAATGAGGATTTCGAGGAGATTGAAACTACTTTGTTGATGGAACTATGCAAACTATCATGATGTCTTATATAAGAACTTGATGGTAAATAGATATTATATGCTCATACTATGCAAAATTATCGGGGGTGACTAAAATTTCTGTAAGTTTTGGAATGAGGTATATGATGGTTTGAATGGTAATTGAAACTTGGTATGTGAATGATTGCGTGGAGTTGACACTGAACGTGATTCAATACTTTTATCTTGATGAAAAAGTACTATCAAATTTAAAATTAGGGCTATCAGCCTTGGGTGGGACCCATATCTATCATGGGATGCTTAAATGGAAAGAGAAGGAGCCATAGTTTGAAATTTTTGACGACGACAATGTGTTTTCTAAGAAAACTTTGATACGATTCATGACGATTTGAGAGTAAGGTAAATGGTCGGTATGGTTATGATATTTGTTAGTATTAAGAGTGTTGGCTTCAGTAGAGTACTGTGAGAAGTATGTGGGGTTTTAATAAATCCAGTATGTGTATGATTGTAAAAAGGACCAAACCGGTTGATTATAGGTGGCTAAAAATCAAGGAGATGGAGCCAGATGAATGGAAGTGTTTGATATATGCACTATGGAAAGAGTATCTTTTGTTATTCGACCTTGGTTCTGTACATTTTTATGTGCCCATCTTCCTCGTTTTGGACATTATTTGGAGTATGATTTACTGCTTATGCCACTCATGTTTCCATATCTATAGGTGAATCCCTAGTGGTGGATCAGGTGTACTGATCCTGCGATTGTCCTCATGGTAGGGTGGCATCCTTGGGATACTTCATTTCAGTTATGAAAGATTTGGTGTTGTTTGGGATAGTTGAAGTATACCGGTGATTCTACACGCACAACATTGCTTATTAGAACTTATAAAAGAGCTACAGTGAATAGATATAGTTTTTTGATAGTTTTAATATACATCTCATAGTCGAGGTCACGTTTCTGCTATGTGTGACTGAATGTGGGGGGTCATTGGATCTATTTCTACCGTTCTTAAGGGTTGTTATAATCACAACTACTGGTCTAGCATTTCGATCGTGTTGTTAGAAGTTTTACATTCTCGAGTGTACCGCTTGTTGGGTGGTTACTTGATCTTGTCTTATGTGGGTTAGATCTGTTTGATTCTCACTTGATGAGTACCTGATGTCAAAATATTAAATTTTTATAACTTAAGCTCGTGGAAAGATTATGTTGTGTGAATGGAATCTCTATAAGATCAGTGATAATTTGTGCATTATGAGTGTTTGGTGGTTTGTTTAGGTTCACTTATGATTGTAGCCAGTATTGAATCAGAATGTTATTGTGGGCTAAGTGAGAAAAGATTCATCCTGATAATTGTGTTATGGTCCTGTGGGTTTCGGTTCAGATTGGGTTCATAGGTTAGTCTTTGTCTTGGTAATCACCCCTGATTTGTAATTCTAGTTCAAAATTTTAGTTCTTAGTAGTTGATATTGATGAGATGGTCTTAAGGAGGATCTCACTTTGAGAGATCAATACATACTATGAAAAATCATAACTCAGGCTTTTGGTAATGTCGATTATTCTTCCTTCTTCTTCATTATGTTAGAGGACGAACATGGTTTTTTGTGGTGGATAATGTAATGATTCGGAAGGTCATTTACGAAAATTTTAGTAAGGTTACCATTTTACCCCTTCGGATAGTTGGCCCAGTCATTTCTGATCAATTTATGAAATTGGTTTGGGAATTTTGAACTATTCGTTTAACTATAGTTGATTAATTGACGACTAGTTTTTAATATTTCGTTTAATTTGTGGCCAATGGGCTAACCCATAGTTTATTTAATACCACTTGACCCATATTTATTAGAATAAGTTTCTAGGGTTTTTCTCTTTTAATACATAATTATTTTATTTAGAAAAGAAAATAGATTAAAAAAAAGGAATAGGAGAGGGGGAGTTGGACGACTGGAAAATGGGAGGCGCACACATCTTCAGGTTAGAGCTAAGTGAAGCTCAAACTCTTTTTCTTTATATAAAATTAGGATATGACACTTACATTAGTATAATAATGTTATTAAGGGGAGGGGGTGAATGTTGAACATAAGATATAATAAGCTCAAATAAAAAATATAACTGGGGGAGTCTTAGAAATAGTTTCCAGAGAATAAGAACAATGGACTGATCTTGTATTCAGTCAGTTAATGATCTTATATAGAATTACAACTTTAATAGAGTAACATTCCCACTAAACCACTAACTAATCCACTAACCTAACTCTCCTAAACTTTAGGAACACATTTCTGCAAAACTACGAAATAGGAAAAAATATCAGAGTTAAAAGAAAACAAATACCAACTGAAAGCTAAAATATAGCCATTCTACAGGTTTAGTCAAATTAAACTAGGAATGATGTTATCAACCTTAACACCCCTTCTCAACATCAGCTCTCCGTCTTAACCATGCCTAGTTGCTTGCAGAAACTGTGCAACTTGTTGACACTAAAACCTTTGGTGAAGAAGTGTGCAATTTGATGTTCTGTTTTGATGTGATCCAAACGAATCTCTCTTTGCAAAACTTTTTCCCGGATAAAGTAGTAATGTATCTCCACAAGTTTAGTCCTTGCGTGGAAAACTGGATTTTCAGCCAAGTAAATAGTGACCGATTATCACAGTACAAAGGAACTGCATAGCCTACTGGTTGTCTTAGATCCTTCATCAACTGCATAAGCCATGTACATTACTGAGCTGCAACTGTTGTTGCCCGATACTCTGCTTCTGTTGTTGACAGCGACACGGTTGCCTACCTTTTGCTACACCAAGAAATTGCTCCAGCTCCAAGCTTAAACACAAAGCCAGTAGTTGAATGACGGGTATCATGGTCTCATCCATAGTCAAAGTCATAATATCCTATCAGTTTGCATTCTTCACCTTTCTTATACAAGAGACCATAGTCAATTGTACTCTTTACATATCTCAAGATTCGACGAACTCCATCCAAATGAGACTTCTTTGGATTTTGCATGTAACGACTCATCACACCTACTGCATAAGAGATGTCGGGTCTTGTTAAAGTTAAGTAAATCAAACTACCCACCAATTGCCGATACATTGTTGCATATTCCAAGTCTTTCCCTTCATGAGCACACATCTTAAAATTTGGATCCAGCGGTGTTGAGGTTGGTTTGCAATTGAACATCCCAAACTTCTTCAATAGATCTTTGGAGTATTTTTGCTGATGCAAGCAAATTCCTTCTTCACTGCGATCAACCTCCAAGCCAAGAAAATGGTTAAGGTGTTCGAGTTCCTTCATCTTGAAATGTACTAACAAATTCTCCTTTTTTATGAGAATTTCTTCCTCACAATATCCTGTTAGGATTAGATCATCCACATAAATAGCTAGTTTTGTGCCAACAATCTTCACAAACAGGCTGGAATCTGACGGTGCTACTGAAAAAACCACTATGAGTAAGAAATTCAAAAATCTTACCATATCATGCCCTTGGCGCTTGCTTTAATCCATAGAGCACCTTTCGAAGCTTACACACATACTCAGGATAATCATGACTCTAAAAACCCATTGGTTGACACATGTAAATCTCTCGATCCAACTCTCCATGCTCTGCATTCTTTACATCCATTTGCCATAAGTTCCAATCATTACTAGCTGCAAGTGCAAGTAAAACTCGGAAAGTAGTAAGCTTTGATACTGGACTAAACGTTTCATCATAGTCTAGTCCATATTGCTGAGAAAAACCTCAAGCTACACGACGATCTTTGCACCTTTCAATTGATCCATTTGTATGACGCTTTATCTTGTAAATCCATTTATAGGAAATAGGTTTGGTATCCCCTGGTTTTGTCACGAGCTCCCACGTTTGATTCAGTTGTAGTGCAGTAATTTCCTCCTCCATAGCTCTAATCCACTTTGGATTCTGGAATGCTTCCTCAAAAGTTTCTGGTTCCTTTTCATTTTCATCTTCTGCAATGGCAGCATTGGCGAAATTAGGATTTTGCTTTCTGATCCTTGTTGACCTTCTGAGTTAAGGTGGTGAATCTGCTCCAATTAGCTCACCTTCTTTAACCTGGTTGTTGGTATATACCAGTTTGCCACGGATTTTGAGTCACGTCTTCATCAACATTGTCTTTATTAGCTTCACCTTCAGCTCCATCTAGACTCAATTGGATATGGGAAGAGTCCAACACATCTTTGAAGACATCTGAATCTAGCAGCGGTTCCTTATTTGCAGACCACTAGGAAGAAGCTTCATCAAATATTACATTTTGAGAAGTGTAGCACTTTCCTGTTGTTGGATCACAACATCGGCACCCTTTTTGTTGACTGTCATACCATACAAAGATACACCTAACAACCTTTTTGTCCATCTTGCTACGTAAATGATTAGGTATAAATACATAGCATACACATCCGAAAACACGAAAATAGCTAACAGAGGATTTCATGTTCCACAACTTCTCAAAAGGTGAAAGAAAATGTTACCTTTGTTAAGGAAGTCTATTGATCACAAAAGCTGCAGTCTTCATAGCTTCCACCCAAAATAGTCCCGGGATAGTTTTTGCGTGAAGCCTTCTGCTACGCCATTTTGTTGTGGCGTATTTGGACATGTGAACTGATGGCGTATTCGACACTTTTAAAGAAATTCAGAAAATTCATATGAGGAATATTCCCCACCATTGTCAGTTCGCAAACAAAGAATTTTCTTATCAATTTCTCCTTCAGTAACCTCTTTGAATTCTTTGAATTTTGAAAATACCTCAAACTTCTCCTTTAAAAAATAAATCCACACATACCTGGAAAAATCATTAATGAATGTCAACATATATTTCACCCCACCAACAGAGAGTTTCTTGACAGGGCCGAACACATCTGAGTGAACTAACTCTAATGGTTCCTTGCCTGTATATTTTGAATCCTGATATGGAAACTGATGCGCTTTACCATACTGACAACCTGCACATATTACATCCATCCTTAGTGGAAGTTTGGGAAGACCCTTCAACATTGACTTTTCCATCATGACTCTAAGTTTAGAGTAGCTAACGTGACTCAGCCGCATATGCCATAAGTCTGCCATCTCATTCTTCTTTGTCTTATCTATATGTGTGGTTTCTGTCGCCATTACATAAATATAATTTAACCTTTTCCCCTTCATTACTGGTTGTTCTTTAACCTCAAAATCATGGTATATTCTTACATCTTGCAGACCAAATAGAACATAATGACCCGAAGATGTCTACTGAGCTACTGAAAGAAGATTTTTCTTCATACCTGGGACATGATAAACATTTTGAAGCAGCATCATATCAGCACAACTATTTGGAGACACAATAGTCTTACCAATGTGAGTTATTTAAAATTTTGTGTCATCTGATGTCACCACTTCATGACTTCCCTTGTACTCAGACAAATTTTGTAGCTTCTTTTTGTCACCAGTCATATGCTTTGGGCATCTGGAGTAAACAATCTAGTCATTCTCATAGTCAATTTGCTTAGAGGTTGTAACTGTAAGAGCTAACTCATTTTGTTTTACCGCAAACAACACTTCAGCATCCCAATCATCTTCACTATTTTCCTTTGGACCAGAGGTAGCAGCAGTGTTGCTCTCAACAGTCCTCTTTTTGAACCAACAAATATTGGCTTTATGTCCCTTCTTCCCATAGTTATGGCATTGCCCTTCAAACCTCTTGTTGTTGGCCATATTGTTCTTCGAACTTCCCCCTGGATGAGAGCTTCCTTCTCCTTGATGACTTTTTGACTTATCATCAGTTCTTTTTTATCCACCGGCATTGTACTGCTTGGGGTTCCCTCTATTTTTGTTAACGTAGAGTACTTCCTCCTCGCCTTTAAGAGAGACTCCGCTCATTTTCTTAGCCAAGGCTTCTTGACCTGCTAGCAAATTCTCAAATTCTACAAGTGATGGCTAATTTTGCCATCCTTGTACAGCAGCAATGAAGCTTCTATATTTAGGCTTCAGACCATGGATGGTAATCCGCTTCATCCTCGTCTCTCCAATTGGAGTTTGTGGATCTAACTCTGAAATCTTTCTACATAGCATATTCACCTTATGAAAGTATTGTGCAATTGTCATGGTGCATTGTCCTATCGAGAGTAATTCACTCTTAATGAGTTGGAGCGTTGTATCATTTTTCTTTGAAAATAGCTTGGCAAATGTATCCCAATCCTGCTTTGGAGTGGTGGCGTCTCGTATGTGCTCTAGCACATCCTCTTCGGTCGTTATTTTCAAAGAGAACATAGCCTTACCAGCTTTTATCTTCCACTTTTGCAGAGTGCCGTTTGCATCTTCTGCTGCTGGTTATGTCACCGCGCTACCGTTGACAACCTCCCACAGATCTTGCCCTTGCATATAAGAAATTATGCAGGTTAACCATGTACTGTAATTGTTGTTGTTGAGCTTTTTCATTCCACCGACAACTTGTAGGCCTGTCATTGTGTCAACAACAAAAGTTTCAAGAAAAAAACTATAGTAAATGATCTCCCAAGGAACGACCTTGCTCTTGATACCAAATGTAGAACTTAAGATATAATAAGCTCAAAGAAAAAATATAACTGGGGTAGTCTGAGAAACAGTTTCCAGAGAATAAGAACAATGGACTGATCTTGTATTCAATCACTTAATGATCTTATATAGAATTACAACTTCAATAGAGTCACATTCCCACTAAACCACTCACTAATCCACTAACCTAACTCTCCTAAACTTTAGGAACACATTTCTGCAATATTATGAAATAGGAAAAACTATCAGAGTTTAAAGAAAAAAAATACCAACTAAAAGCTAAAATGTAGCCATACTGCAGACTTAGTCAAATCAAACTAGGAATGATGTTGTCAACTTTAACATGGTGAATGCCATTATGTGTTTGTTGATGTTGTTTGGCCAGAAATAAGACAAAATTATTTGTGGTGATCAATAAAATAATGTTGATAAATAGTGAATAGGGATTAATGATGCCAATGATTTGTGAATCATTAGGATAATTGATTGCGATGTTCATTTTTGTTTAAAATAGGCTAATTTGCAAGCTAAATTCCTGGTCCAAGGATCCTGACTGCCTAATCTAAATTTCCGTCAAAATTTTCTTAAGCTTATCACATTATGATTCAAGTTTTGATATATTGAGATAGATAATTAATTATTAGATGTATTGTATTATATGAATAATATTAGATTTATGATATTTGGAGGAATTGAGACTTAGCCCTAAGCTTGAAATTAGGAAATATGAGGCTCGACATGTTAATTAGCATCAAGATTAGGAACTTGATTATAGATTTTGGTGGGTTTTTGAGTCTAGGCTAGACATATAGTAATATGGGTGTTGCTAGTTTTGAAATTTTACTATGATTATTTATTTGAATAAATTGCAGTAAATTTGCAAGCCCAACAAATGGGGAAGGCTCAATTCCCAGAGTGATTGTTCAATTATTTGAGGCAAGAGAATTTCTCAATCCTTGTTAAGTGTATAGAATTGCATATTTCCTTGTGGTATGTGTTGGGGAGTAATGAGACTTGGTGATGGATTGACTTGTCCTTATTGAATAATTCTAATGATAAAAAAGGGGTTATAAAAGGCAATGTGATTAATTATTGTTGTGTGATGTGTTGAGAATGGTTTGAAAGGGTTACTGATTCATTGTTGATATTGTATCACGATTGTAATGTTGTAAATTATGCATTAATATTTATGAAAATTGTCATCTCCTCATTATTTGTGTGAACATGTCATTTGCATTGATTCTAAAATATGGTTGTGACAAGTGTTATGTGAATTAAGGAAGGATAAGAAATTAAAGAGGATGTATCATTTTGAGGGACGTGTCGTGCGCTGCGATGAATATTATGATTCAAGGGAGGTGATGCACGTTGCGACAGATTCTATTATCTATGGGCGTGTCACACATTGTGACTGATTTTATTATTGAGGGTCATAGCATACACCGCGATGGATGCATGAACAGGTATGTCCCCCATGGGTCTCAGACTGAGAGACAATAGGTGTATATCACTAGGTAAGACATGCATCGCTATACTTGACATAGATTTAATTGCAATGCATATATTTATTATTTGTGAAGTTCTGAGTACCTTTCTGTGAAACTTGTGATTGGTGAACTTGATCTCATGTATTGTTGATCTGAAAATGTCGAAGTGTTGTTATTTTGGTATGTGCTATATTATTTGTGAATGATTAGATTGGGCTAATTTTATGTAGGTTGTAGTTGTAGAGGCTCAGTTAGGATGGTAGGATTTCCCGTATTCTATATTCTTAACTTGTGTTTAGGAGTTCACTTGCTGAGTTGTGAATACTTTAATGTTATACACCTATGAATGTAAATATGGTGCTAAGCAGCTCAATCATAAAATGCATGAAGATGTGAGATTGATGCAAATGAGATCAATTTGTTTGATGTTTTCAACACTTTATTCGCCTGCAACATAAAAAAAAATTAATTTATTTAAATAACTTGACCCAATTGGGCCGATTTTATATATGTAAACTACTAAAATAGTTCAAAATAGAAACAAAAAACGTCTGACCAGCCCAAAAGTAGCTGGACAATAAATTAAACAAAAAAACAACTAGCAAAAATAAATTGGAAACAAATTTCCTTGGGAAGGGTCCAAGAAACCCTTTATGTGCAAATTGTAAAGTCTTCTCCACCTTCATAACTCTTGCTTTAATGGTATGTTCCTTTCCATCTACATCTTCATTGTACACCCCTTTTTTCTTCTTCTAAGGATTTGTCATCTTCAACAATGAAGTGCAAAAGGTGTTGCAGAGTTGAGCTCAGCCAACCAACCATTTCCATTCAAAATCGATGTCTTGATATCGGGACTTCCTTAGGTAAGTTTCAAAGTGATTACTCTCATTTTTCTCTTGCATAGCATCTATGTTGTATCCCCTTTTTTCGATGTAAAAATCCAATGCTAAATCTGACAAATTGTATCTGCAACTTTCTCGAGATAATTTTCATCATTCTTGTTGTTGTATCTATAAGTTGAGAAGAATTATTCTTGTAACTCTTTTTCTGAAAAATCAATGCAAACCACGGGCTATTACTTCTTCTTTTTACAATGATAAAATTGTTGGTTCTACTCTCTAATTCATGAAATGATTGATATTGCATTATCCCTTCTCCCCTCTCCTTCTCTATATATCATCCTTGTTATGATTCTGATATTGGGTAATTGCTACTTGTCTAAATTCATTAAAAAAAAAAACTTGACTTGGTAACTCTGCGAAAGAATTATAGACAATTTTGTCTGGATTAACAAAAGCCAAATTGACTAAATAATCAGCCAAAGTATTTCCTTCTCTGTAAACATGTTCGATCTGAACATGACATTTTTGAGAGAGTCCCCAAATATTTTCTATTATCACTGCTATACTCCAAGGCACTTTCCATATTCTAGTGAGAATTTTTATCAGAACTTCTGAGTCTGTTTCCCGACACACTTGCACAACTCCTTCCGTAACACGGTGTGCTAAAGCCTCTCTTATTGCAACTGCTTCTGCCTCTAGTTTAATGCCTTCCTGTATCTCTTCTCCTTGCGCATAGACTAGATCGCCTACAGAATTTCTTAGACAAAAGCCATGTGAACTTCTTCCTGGGTTACCTCTAGATGCACCATCTGTATTGCACTTGAGTATACCTTCTGGTGGTTTCCAACACACTGGGAGATAGTATAGCTTTGGTTTATGCTTCTCCAGGCAAGCCACAATGTCGGACCATCTTGTTAGCAAATCTTGTAGTTTAGGATATATTGTTCTCCCTAGTTTCCACAAATTTGAATTGACCCTAAAAACCAAGATGTTGTAAGAGGATGGTCTGCCATGTTTTAGACTGTTTCTCCTCTTCCAAAGATTCCATATTATAACAATTGGTACAGCTCTCATAGCTGGCTTTAAAATTGGACAACAATCACTTGTCCACCGTTTAATCACCACTTGTGATAGCTGCAATCCTTCTAAACTAATACCTGCACAATTAGCAAATAATCTCCACAACTTTGCAGCTGCATAAGAGGTTAGAAAAAGGTGAGACATAGTCTCAGATTTAAGTTGAATGCAGCACCAACATCTTGATACAAGATTAATCCCCATGATTTGCACCACTTCATCCACATGCACTCTGAACTTCCACATCCTCCATATGAGAAAAGACTGTTTAAAAGGCAGTTTTTTACTCCACATATATGTAAAAAGGTCTTCCTCTTGATCTTTCTACCTAATATATTCACACGCACTCCTCACAGAGAAATTACCAGTGGCCTCAGGCATCCAAACTGGCTTATCAACTCTACTAGTTTGTTTTGGTGGTGGCAACTTTTTAATAATAAAAATAACATCATCTTCTAGAAGATGGTCTCTCAGTTTTTGCTCATCCCACCCCTGTGCATCAGTGAATTTTCTTACTTCAATTTCTTCCTCTCCTGCTTTTGGAAGGATGTGATATAGTGCCCCCATGGTGGTCCAATTGTCATACCAGAAACTAGCATCCCCTTTCTCAATTATCCACCATATTTGATGTTCCAGATGTGGGAGGCACCTCTACATTGAGCCACAACAGGGTGTAGCTTTTTGCAATACTTGTTAATCATAAAGGCTCCCCATGGTGATGGTTTGCTTCTTAAATTCCAGCACAATTTACAAAATAAAGCATTACAAACATCAAAATGGACTTAAATCCAACACCTCCTTCTACCTTAGGGAGACATAAACTGTCCCAACATAATTTCTTTATCATTCAGAGAAAGAGAAAAAAGGAGTCAATATCTTAAAAAATCATTGAACTATGAGAAATTATCTAGTCATTAAATTTTGTTTTGTATCAATAAAATCCCTCAACTTAATGTTTTTATCTTTAAAAATTACTCAATTACATTAATCATTAAAATAATTTTTTTATGACAAAATAAATTATTTTATATTCCACTTAAAAATGGACCCCACAACTAAACATAGTTTAAAATTTTCATTATAATTCTTCTTCTTCTTATTCTTCTAATTTACCATTAAAAATATTTGACATAATGAATAAATTATTTTATATAATATATAAATTCAACTAAACATTTATATATTTTTGATAATATGTTAAATATCAGTGTACATCTTCGTAAATCATCAATGTCTGTTCTTTCATCAAAATATATCTAATTTTTTAACAATGTTGTCCATACTTCAGCCCGTATATTGAGGATGCAATTTCATATACTGAAATAAAAAAACAACAAAAATCTGGAATCATGAAAGGTAACCAGCAAAATTTGCTCCGAGTTTATCTACCGAGTTTCAAACCTTGCACCACCTAGTCTGACGGATTAGCCCAAAAAGCCTACAAGAAAGATGTTTTACTATAAATCACTTTACCCCCATGTTCTATTTTGTAAATAGGATAATGTACAATAATTATATGGGGTATGAGAGAGCATTTTTGGTGATAACTTTGAGTATTGATTAAAAACAATGTCTATATATTGATTGGAACAGATAATATGGACTAAGAACTAGAATATTTATAATGGAGAATGACTTCTGCCCATTAGTCGAAGTTATCTTTTCCCTTTTGATAAAAAATATTTTCCTTAGAGGAAGCATTTTCCTTAGCAATTGTTTTTACTAACCTTCTGGATAAACAGAAACTATAAGACATGCTATTCCTCAACCCAAAAAAATGGATACACACTGCTAATCTCAAGTTATTTATTAATCCTCAATTGTACAACCACATATAGTATGATACACTTATGACTTACATAAACATAAATTCATTACAATTTTTGTACTGTAAAAGGTGAATCTAGTTAACCATAAAACTTAATGAACTGTCAACTTAACCAATGCTAGTTCCTACATTTCCTAAAACAATCACTACCAACAAAGTACAAGACGCAAATTCAAAATTTTAAGAGAAACAAGTACTCAAATAAAAGAAACTTCAGAAAAAAACAAAGATTAAGAAAATGAGCCATCTCTTGAGATAGGGGATTGATGCCACTGAGGTTACATTGTTGTACAACGATGTTTTGGAGATGATAAATCTGGCTTCAGAGGATTCATTCTGCGAGTCGAACAAGCTCGAGAACGACGTTGTAGGACTGGTCAAGGCCAGTTGTAATTGATTTTCTATTGTAGACTCCGCCAATCAAAATTCCGACCGACCTCGAAGCAATAAATCGAACCCGATTCATGCATCAGATTAAACAAGCAATTGAAGAAGAGGAGCAAAGCTAAAATCCACCAGGATCAGTTCTAGGGTTTCCACAGCTATGTAAATGGGGGAAGAAGAGGAGGTGGGGGACATAACATTTTTTGTGTTGTCTCTTTGCTGATAGTGAACCAATGAACTTTGATGAAGCTGTTACTGACAAAAGGTGGAGACAAGCCATGGAGGAGGAGATCTAGTCAATAGAGAAAAACAACACTTGGGAGTTAACAACTCTTCCCAAGGACCATCGAGCAATTGGAGTCAAATGGGTATACAAGATGAAGAAATATGCCCATAGAGAGGTAGAGAGATACAAGGTAAGACGTGTGGCTAAAGGCTACAAACAAAGGCATGGCATCGACTATGAGGACGTGTATACGCATGTTGCCCGCATGGAGACAATCCATCTATTGATCTCTTTAGCAACGCAAATGAAGTGTAAGATCCATCAACTAGATGTCAAATTAGCACTCTTGAATGGATATCTTGAAGAAGAAGTCTATGTTGAGCAACCATTGGGCTTTGTGGTTAAAAATCATGAAGATAAGGTATTGAGGTTGAAGAAAGCCTTATATGGATTGAAGCTAGCTTCACGAGCATGGAATAGTCGCATTGACAAATACTTTCAACACAACGGGTTTACTCGTTGTTAATAACGGATGAGATTCCTTACTTTTGTAGAATTCTATTTTTGTAGTTCCTAATCCTCAGGAATCTGTTGTTTAATAGTCTTTATCTTTTCTAGGTCTTGAATAGATTCTTTATATAGCAGTCATATGGTCAATAATAAAATATACAATTTTCCCATATTTGCTCTCATTTTTTTATGGTATCAGAGCACTTCTAAACTCCCACGAGTTGATCCTTTTTTTTCTGTTAAGTCGTTGAAATGGCCCTCAATACTTCTGTGACCAATGTTGATGGAGTCAATAACGCCATCACTATTGTCCAATTCAATTCTATGACCCAACTGCCCATAAAATTAACTTGCAGTCACAATTTCTCCCTGTGGAAAGCTCAAGTTTCAATGCTTATGCATGGTCATAATATCTATGGGCATCTCGATGGCTCCATCCCTTCCCCCACTCGCACCATCTGGCAAAATAATCAAGATGTTGCTAACCCTGAGTTCGTTCTTTGGTACCGCCAAGATCAGTTAATTCAAAATGCTATCTTGGCCTCCGTTGATGCTACACTTTCCCCAACTGTTGTTGTTGCAATCTCCGCCAAAGCTTCCTGGGATGCTCTGCATACTGCGTATGCGAACAAATCTCAAACAAGAATTTTCAGCTTGCGAGACCGACAGGCTCGCCTCACTAAAGACTCTCATCCAGTCACAAATTATCTCCATCAAATTCTATCACTTTGTGATGAACTTGCAACTGTTGGTGCGCCTATATCGAATCCGGAACTCATTGTTAACATTATCGGATCTGAATTCTAAGAACTCTTTGCTGCCATTCGTTCTCCAGATTAAACAATTTCCTATGAAGAGATTTACGAAAAGCTACTGGATCATGAGCTTTTTCTAAAGTACGAGGTCGATAAGAAGACACTCTCAACTAATATTACTGTTGCTGTAGCACAAAAGACTAGCTCAACTCCTCCTCGCCAGGGTAACAATAAGTACTCCCGCAGTCACCGTCCAGGTGCAAACACTCCTCCCAACAATCAGCAATGGCAGACAAAACCATGTCGCCCACAAAGAAACAACCACCAGCAGCCCTTTGACAAGAATCTTCGTTGCCAACTATGTGATCGTGTAGGTCATTCTGCTAGGGTCTGCAGATCTCAATCCCATAACCATCTGCAAGCTCGGGCAAACTTTGATGGTGGTTTTCCTCCTCAACAGACCCCTTGGATCATGGATTGTGGAGCCACTCACCATTTTGCGTTTGATGCTCAAAGCCTAGACACTGTACATGACTACCATGGAACCGAAGAGATCACTATGGGCAATGGTAACACCATTCCAATATCCCATACCGGTAACGCTAACATAAGTGCATCAAATCATCATTTCAAACTTCTCAGTACCTTATGCTCCCCTCTCATAAAAACTAATCTTATTTATGTTTCTCAGTTTTGTCGTGATAATCATTCCTCTATTGATTTTTTTCCTTTCCATTATCTTGTGAAGGATCTGAATACGGGGTCGTCTCTAGTTCGCGGGCAGAATAAAGATGGGTTGTATGAGTGGCCACCGATCTGTACACATCGTTCTCCTCAATGCAATGTGGCTATTCCAATTCACCTATGGCACCGGCGTTTAGGTCATCCTAATCGTCGCGTTTTGGATACTATCTTGAATAATTTTTCCCTTCCTGTTTTAGATCCTAAAGTTATTTCCACTTGTAATTCTTGTTATTCTAATAAGATGCACAGGTTGACTTTCTCAGAAAATTCACTACGAAGTAATAAGCCCCTACAAATCCTTTTTAGCAATTTATGGGGTCCATCTCTGGGTTTGTTAATTGATAAAAAAAGATATTATGTGTTATTTGTTGATCAAATTTCAAAATACATGTGGTTGTTTACTTTAAAATCAAAAAATGAAAATTTGGAAGTTTTTTGAAATTTGCATCCATTGCTTGAACGGAGGTTTAACACAAAAATTCAATCTTTTTACACGGATGGTGGTGGCGAATTTCAAAGTTTACAGTCCTATCTCAAAACACATGGCATAGAACACTTAGTGTCACCCCTATATACTCCACAACTAGTAGATCTAGTCGAAAGACGACAACGTCATGTTATTGAAACTGCTAGAACCTTGCTGCATAAAGTGTCTTTACCATCACACTTCTAGAGTTTTCCCGGTCAACAAGTTGTCTATCTTATAAACAGGCTAACTACACCCAATCTTCAGCATAAGAGTCCATTTGAAATTTTATTTCAAAAGATGCCAAAGTATGATTCCATTAAAGTATTTGGTTGCCTCTGTTATCCATGGCTCAAACCATATGCCAAAAACAAATTAGAGCCCCGTTCGACACCATGTGTTTATTTAGGTTTTTTGAATAAACATTACAGTCATCAATGTTATGATCCTTTAACTTCCAAATTCTATCTATCACGTGACGTCTTATTTTTGGAAAATCAGTTCCAATTTGACAATATTTTTTCTCATTTAAAAAGAACACAACAAAGCTGGCCCATTCAGCAACTTGATATCAATAATGCCTTCCTACAAGGTCATCTCAATGAAGAATTCTATATGTGCCAACCACCTGGTTTTGAAGCTTCTGCGCATCCGACGCATGTTTGCAAGCTGCACAAGGCTATATATGGCCTCAAACAGGCTCCTAGGGCCTGGTACACTAAACTCAAAAATTACTTGGTTACTTTGGGATTTGTTAAATCCCAATTTGATTCTTTATTGTTCATCTTGCATAATTTTGAGTTGACTGTTTATATTCTGGTATACGTTGATGACATAATTTTCACGTGTAATCAAATTCGTGGTGTTCACAACATCATTGATAATCTTTCAACCCGGTTCTCATTGAAGGATCTTGGTCCACTTCATAATTTTCTTGGTGTTGAAGTCTTACCTTATCCTGGTGGTCTTTTGTTGTGTTAACAGAAATACATTACTGATCTATTGCAGGATGTTAATATGCACAATTGCAAGGGTGTTCCAACACCAATGGCTTCTACTGTTGCTTTCCCGGATTCTACTGAAGATTCTCTAGTTGATGGCTCTTTTTATAGGAGGATAATTGGTAAACTTCATTACCTTTCTTTTACACGTCCGAACATAGCATTTGCAGTTAGCAAACTCTCACAGTCCATGCACCAGCCCTTATTATCACATTGGATAGCCATGAAGCGTCTCCTTCGGTATCTTCACCAGACATCTTCTTTTGGCTTCGAATTGCCAAAGAACATGATCACCGTCTTCTAGCCTACTCAGATTCTGATTGGGCTGGAGATCCTCTCGATCAAACCTCTACAACAGGTTATGTTGTTTACCTTGGCAGTTCTCCCGTATCCTGGTCCTCTAAAAAGCAAAGATCTCTCTCCCGCTCCTCCACAGAAGTAGAATATTGGGCTGTTGCAGCTACTGTTTCTGAAACTAATTGGCTAACAAGTTTACTCCATTAATTCGGTTACATATTTCCACCAATCCTCAGATATTTTGTTACAATGTCAACACCACATACATTTGCGCCAACCCAGTGTTCCATAATCGGATGAAGCATATTGCTATTGATTTTCAATTTTTTCGTGAACAAGTTCAAAACAAGCATATCGCAGTTCAACACCTTCACTCGGCTAATCAAGTGGCAGATATACTTACCAAACCACTTCCAAGAGCTTCTTTTTTCAAGCATTTCTTCAAGTTGGGTGTTGTTGACACCACCAACTTGAGGGGGCGTAATAACGGATGAGACTCCTTACTTTTGTAGAATTCTATTTTCATAGTTCGTAATCCTTAGGAATCTATTGTTTAATAGTTTTTTGTATTTTCTAGGTCTTGTATAGATTCTTTCTATAGCAGCCATATGGTCAATAATAAAATATACAATTTTACCATCTTTGCTCTCGTTTGTTTAGTTGTCTCCATGAATATGCTCTTTATATTAAAGTTCATGATAATGGGGATATTCTACTTGTTTGTATTTATGTTGATGATCTCATTCTAACGGGTAACAACCCATCTTTATTTGAATATTTCAAGAAAGCTATGTCCCTTTAGTTTGAGATGACGGACATAGGGTTCATATATATTACTTGGGCCTAGAAGTGAAGCAATGGGGTAAGGCATTTTCATAACTCAAGAAAGTTATACAAAGGAAATCCTCTGTAGCCATATTTAAGGGAGAGATTTGTGGGAATAAAATCTTGGCAGCAGCTAGTTTGGCAATCACATTTGTTGAACTTACTTGCCACAAATTTGAAAGTTTGCAAGACACAAATATGTAAGTTGGCAAGACACATTTGTGGAAGTTGGTAGTCAAAGTTTGGTAGAGTTTGACAACCAAATTTTGTGGAAATTGGCTACCACATTTATGTCACTAATGATGTAATCAAGAGGTTTAAAAACTCTATAAATAGAGTAGTAATTAAACACTTGAAGACACACCAAAAATAGAGAAGCAATAGAGAGTAGAGAGAGTAATCCACAAACTACTTCTTAGTTTGTGAGAAAAATAGTGTGGAAGTAATATAATTGTGAGCCGTAAGAAATAAAAGAGTGTTGAGTAGTAATCTTTTGACACTACCAACTTTTTCATCAATATTATTGTATTACTTATTCGGGTATCATATTTACCTCATTTTAATATTTGGTGGAGTTGTTACACTCTTCCTATTGCTATTTAGTTTGGACATTATCCTGAGTGTGATTATCAGTTTGTCCAACATCGAGGTCGGTCGAAATTTTGATTGGCAGAGTCTACAATGGAAAATCAATTACAACTGGCCTTGACCAGTCCTACAACGTCGTTCTCGAGCTTGTTCGACTCACAGAAGGAAATCCTTTGTAGCCATATTTATCAGCTCCAAAACATCGTTGTACAACAATGTAACCTCACTGGCATCAATCCCCTCTCTCAAGAGATGGTTCGTTTTCTTAATCTTTGATTTTTTTCTGAAGTTTCTTTTATTTGAGTACTTGTTTCTCTTAAAATTTTGAATTTGCGTCTTGTACTTAGTTGGTAGTGATTGTTTTAGGAAATGTAGGAACTAGCATTGGTTAAGTTGACAGTTCATTAAGTTTTATGGTTAACTAGATTCACCTTTTACAGTACCAAAATTGTAATGAATTTATGTTTATGTAAGTCATAAGTGTATCATACTATATGTGGTTGTACAATTGAGGATTAATAAATAACTTGAGATTAGCAGTGTGTATCCATTTTTTTGGGTTGAGGAATAGCATGTCTTATAGTTTCTGTTTATCCAGAAGGTTAGTAAAAACAATTTCTACATTGTGGCATATTTTAGATTCAGAAAAGTTAAAGTCTTGGGTGTATTTTATGTGCCAAAATTTATTCCCATAATTGTTTTTCCTTAATTAAATTATATTTCAATGTTTTGTGTTACCTTGAATTGTGGAAAATGCGTCCTCTAAGGAAAATATTTTTTATCAAAAGGGAAAAGATAACTTCGGTCACTAATGGGCCAAAGTCATTCTCCATTATAATTATTCTAGTTCTTAGTCCATATTATATGTTCCAATCAGTACATAGACATTGTTTTTAACTTTCAATACTCAAAGTTATCACCAAAAATTCTATCTCATACCCCATATAATTATTGTACATTATACTATTTACAAAAAAGAACATGGGGGTATAGTGATTTTGATGCACAATGGCAGTCGATTAAGCATCAACTAAGAAGAACAATTCTAGGAGCTTGAACTCGAAGAATTGAGATACTATTTCAGAGCTTGCAGCTGAGATATTAGAAAAGAGAATTTTAGAAGAAGGAGAAATGTATTATCATTCAATGCTTTCAACTACAATCCTTTACATTGTATATATGGATATATTCCACAACTAAAAATCAACTGCTACACTGGCAGTTATAACAGAATAACAGAATTGTATTTTAACTAATGAACCCCTCCACTAACTGACTTGTAATATAACTTGTAATATCTGTAGACTTGCATCAATACCCCCTACAAAAGTACAGACTTGTCCTCAAGGCTGAAACGAATGAAATCTATGTTGAATGTCAGACAAGTACTCCCAAGTAGCTTGAGAAGAATCAATAGCAGTCCATTTCACAAGCACTTGAACCACAGCCTTGTTGCCTCTTTTCACAAGCCTCCTGTCTAACACACCTTCAGGCATAGGGCAATATGGACTAGACAAGTGAAACACAGGTGGATGATTGATGACATATGGGACCTCATGACACTTCCTCAACTGGAAGACGTGAAATGTATGATGAATTAGGACATCAGTTAGCAAAAGTAATTTATAGGCAACAACTCCAACTTTAGCAGCAATAAGATAGGGACCAAAATACTTAGCAGCCAACTTGTTAAAGGGTCTAACAACAACTGAAACTTGCCTATAAGGTTGCATCTTAAGCTAAACCCAATCTCCTACCTCGAAACATCTGTCAGACCTATGTCGATCAGCTAAGTCTTTCAGTCTTTGTTGGGCTCTCTAAATATGAAACTTCAAAAGATGAATGATTGCTTCTCTAGCAGCCAATGATCTATCTACCATATCAGATGAAGAGTCAGCTGCTAAGTGAGGAAGGTGAATGGGGGGTTTCTGGCCATATAAAACTTCATAAGGAGTGCATTTGATAGCAGTGTGATAAGTAGTATTATACCACCACTCAGCAAGCGGTAAATAACTTGACCACTCCTTGGGGCTATCAGAACAAAAATATCGCAGATAAGTTTCCAATGTCCTATTCGAAACCTCTATTTGTCCATCTATTTGAGGATGATAAGCAGTACTCCTCTGTAACTGAACCTCTTGTATTGTAAACAATTCTTGCCAAAATTTACTAAGGAATACAGGATCTCTATCACTTGTCAATGTAGTTGGCATGCCATGAAGTTTAAAAGCATTGTCCAAGAAGCACTCTGCTACGGACTGAGCAGTATAGGGATGCTGTAGGCTCATGAAATGGCCATATTTTCTCAACCTATCAACCACCATCAAGATAACATTCTTTCCATTAGACTTAGGTAAGCCCTCAATGAAGTCTAAACACACATCAGTCCATACTCCATCTGGAATAGGCAAAGGCTGCAGTAAGCATGGATAGGCAGAAACATCATACTTGTGCCTCTGACAAACATCACATTTGTTGATGAAGTCACTCACATCCTGACTTAGAGACCTCCAATAAAATAGAGATTGTATCCTCTTAATGGTAGCATACATGCCAGAATGTCCACACTAAGTAGTAGAATGCCACAATGAAATAATTGTCTTTCTCAAGTGGGAATTGGCTCCAACTACCAATCTACCCTTCCACCTAAGCTGATCATTACACCAAGTAAAAGACTTAAAAGGATGAACTTATAGGTTAGTAATCAGAGTCTGCAAAGATGCATCAGTTAACCAAGTTCCCTTGATATGCTCATATAGAGAATCATTAGGTGTCAATAAGGAGATAGATAATAACTCAGCAACAGGCTTCCTAGATAAGGCATCAACAACTTTGTTGTCTATACCCTTCTTATATTCAATTGAGAAGTTGAAAGCCATTAGTTTGGAAATACCAGCCACTTGAAAGTCGGTGTGGATGTTTTGTTCCAACAAGTGCTCCAAAGCTTTTTATCAGTCTTGACAATAAAGGGCCTTCCTATCAAATAGTGGGACCATTTAGTGACATGAAATATAAGAGCCATTAGTTCCCTATCTTAGACAGACATGGCTTGGTGTCTAGGAGCCAGTGACCTGCTAATATAGGCTATAGGGTGGCCTTGCTGCATTAGCACAACACCAATTCCCTTCCCATTTGCATCAGTTTCCACCATAAAAGGTTTAGAGTAATCAGGCATAGAAATCAAGGCTTGCTTCAGTTCCTCAAATGTTGTTGTAGCATGCTCATTCCAAGTATATCATCCTTCTTGAGTAACTCATTCAATGGCTTACAAATGGATCCAAATCCTTGTATAAACCTTCTGTAGTATCCAGCAAGTCTCAAGAAACCCCTCAACTGATGGATATTGCTAGGAATAGCCCATTGTGCTACTGCTACAATCTTCTTGAGATCTGTAGACACCCCCTCACCACTAATGAAATGGCCTAGATATTCCACTTTAGGCACGCCTAAGGCACATTTAGACATTTTTGCATATAGTTGGAATCTATGCATTATGTCAAAGACTGCCCTCACATGTTCAATATGATCGACCATACCTTTATTGTAAATAAGTATGTCATCAAAAAAGAGTAAAACTATTTTTCTCATTAGTGGCTTAAAAACTGAATTCATAAGACTTTGGAAGGATGATGGAGCATTAGTTAAGCCAAAAGGCATTACCAAAAACTCATAGTGTCCTTCATGAGTCTTAAAGGCAGTTTTTTGAATGTAATTTTCATACATTCTTAGTTGGTTATATCCAGCTCTAAGGTCAATCTTTGAAAATACCATGGAACCTCCTAACTCGTCCAAGAGGTCCTTTATAATGGGTATGGGAAACTTGTCTTTAACGGTCAAGTTATTCAACTCCCTGTAATCTACACAAAGCCTCCAACTACCATCATTTTTGCCAACCAACACAACTGGTGAAGCATAAGTACTAGTACTATGTTGTATGACCCCCTGATCTATCATTTCCTATACAAGTTTCACTAAGCTATCCTTTTTGACCCCTGGGTATCTGTAAGGCCTTTTGTTCACTAGGTTGGCTGACTCAACCAGTGGTATGCGATGATCGAAAGACCCTTTATGATGTGGTAGTGTAGTAGGAATCTCAAATATGCTGGCATATTGGTTAATTAAGAAGGATAATGCTGGATGAACTAAGTTACCTTGGTCAGCATGAATGTTGTAGCACTGTAACCTATCCAATGAACCAAATAATAATGACATCATGAAGAATTGAGTCTCATCAACCACAACCTTATTTATTGATTTGGCCCTTACTGACTTCAGCTGACTACTTGCTCCTCTAAAGACATGTTTTTTACCTTGATCCCTGAATTCAATGGTTCTATTCTGAAAATCAAACAAGATTCTACCCAAGGTATTCAGCCATTGTACCCCCGGACAATGTCCACATTACCCAATGGTAGCAACAAGAAATTAGAGGCAAATGTAGTACCTTGCACATTGAACTTGTTTGCACCTTCCTGCCATCAACAACACTGATTGATTGGGCCATAATAGTAGTGGACTGACATCCTAACCTCTTGGCTATTTTTTTATCAATGAAATTATGTGTGCTCCCAGTATCAATTAAAATCTGCAGGGGTTTCTTTTCATGATAGCCAGTCACTCTAATATTCTGATAACATGTCACTCATGTGAAAGCTTTTAAGGATATGGTCATGAATTCATCAACTTCCTCATCGTCTTCCTGTATTTGGTCCTGCACAACCTCTTCTTGAACCAACTCCTCATATTCTCTTTCCACTAGAAAAATTTGTTTGTTGGACCTACACTTGTGACCAACCACATATTTATCATCACAGAAAAAACAAAGGCCCTTATCCCTTTTCTCATCCATCTCAGAAGTAGTCAGCCTCCTTCCCAACCCATTACCAATAAATTTGTTAGGGTTAGTAACTTGTGAATCAACTGGTTTCCTATATGTGGAATTTGGTGTAAATGGTTTTTGAGAGAAAGGTGGTTTAACATGAGTAGGAGTAGGTAGAATTGTTCCATGTACTGGTCTGACCATAGGTTTCAAACCCCATGTCTTAGCTTGTGCATCAAAAATATCCTCTTGTAACCTAGCAAGTTTATAGGCCTGTAGTAGTGATCTTGGTGACTGCATCCTAATAGATTTGTTTAGTTCTGGCTCTAGCCCACCCAAAAAACAGCTGATAGTATTCTCATTTGATAGATTAACTCCTATTAATAATCTATCAAACTCAGCTTGGTATTCCTTCACACTGCCTGTTTGACTCAGATTCTTCAAAGCCTCCATAGAATCCTCAAACTCTTCCCCAAATCTTTCATTCAAAGCCAAGATATACTCTGTCCATGAAGGATCAGCTACACAACTTCTAAAACCTCATATACAATCTAGGTCAAGCAATTGCCTCTTTTTGGCTTGACCAAGAAGTCTTATGTCCTCCGAGTCACACGGCGCCAACCTTTCCTCTTTCTTTGAGAAAAGGGTGAATTGAAGCTACACGTACCCTCTGGTCGAATGCAACCTCATCCATAGCAAAGAATTGGTCTACCTTATACAACCACGTTCTTAAATCTTGACAAGAAAATCTAGGGAATTCTAATCTAGAAAATCGAGTGAAGAGATTACCTGAATTGCTGTGATTTTTCTTGTGTCTGATTTCATGCTTTGATTGAACTGAACAGCCCTATCCGTTGAAGATTCTGCTCTTCCCAATTCCTTTTATTTGCCCTTAATTCCCAGTCGGTAAATGGTTTCCTTGATCTCATACAATTCTTTTTCTGTTTGTGAATTCCTATCGTTCATGCTAGTCATCCCTTCCATCAGTTTCGTCAACTGATCTTGGATTTGGGCTAATCGATCATCCATCTCTTCCACTAATTTATCTTTATTCTTACTTCTAGTCACCGTCATGCCAAAGATCACTAGCTCTGATACCA
>JAJOOS010001888.1:0-46182 GCA_029582725.1 Solanum chiquidenum
TATTCAAAGTGTAATGGTATGCGATTTTGATGGGCAAAGAGTGTGTGATTTTGTGGATCCTACTAGGAGATGAAGTTGATTTAGGAGTAATAGAATTGATTTGGGGATAAAGATTTTGAATTAGGGATAATCAAAGAAGGCTGAAATAGTGAGAATAGGAAAGAGAAAGCGTGAAAAGTGGGAAAAAAATAAATATGTTGGTGTAAATTGTATTTTGCTATTTATTAATTAAATATATTCATAAATTATAAATAAAGTATAGTGTAGCTATATTATTTTAATATAATATGTAGTTTGACATTTTCTGTAGTTTTTCCTAATAATAAAATAATAATTGCTCAGCCAACTCGATCACTGATGCAATTATATACCCATTCTTTTTAATATTTGTTTAAGGACAAATTAAATTCTGAATTAAAAGTTAAAACTTTCTTATTTTTATTTTTCAAATTCAATTTAGCTTTGCCTTAAGCGGCTAGGAATGGTGGGCCCATTTCCGTTGCTTTCGCGGGGAATTTGAATTTGAAGAATGAGCTTCCAAAGTTTCAAACATAGTTGTGTATATAGTCCCTCCATTTCAATGATTTATTTTGATTTGGTGCGAAATTTTAAAACGTTAAAAAAAAATGAATATGAAAATCAGATTTGAAGATTTTTTTTTCTTCTTCTAATATAGTGTCATTCGACAGCTTATACGCACTTGGACTATATATTATACGCACTTCGAGTATATATGTATGTAAATATTTTGCCTCTTGCCAATCAGTGTCCTTTATTGGTCCTATAAGACACCTAATGTTGTAGTCGTAGTAGAAGTTAGAGTCATATTTACGAGTTTCACAGGATAGCTAAAACATAATTTATATCATGAAATCTATTTAATATATCTAAACAAACATATTTAGAAAGAAACCGTTTGTTTCACCTTATTTTTATTCAAATAAAAGAGGAATTATGTAGTAATTATAGCTATTAGTGATTTGTTAAACAAGTAGCACCAGTGGTCTAGTGGTAGAATAGTACCCTGCCACGGTACAGACCCGGGTTCGATTCCCGGCTGGTGCATTTGAGAGCAATGATGTTAACTTGCACAAATTAGTGAACGATTGGGTCGTCACACACATCTGATTCAAGATGAAACAATGTGCATCTGAGCTCTCTTTTTTTTATCCGTTTTCGTTTTTCACCTGAGTCCAATATCTATACTAGAGTTTGATTAAATTTAGAATCGCTCCGTTTTTTTATCCCACCCAATCTACGTTGCTTCCTCTTATGTCGTCGTAAATTATGTTTGATTGTACGTAAAAAAAAAAAAAACTTAGTTCTAATTTTATGTGGTTCATTTATTTTATTTTTCTCTCCTTCAAAGTAATATAATATAGCTTAACTATAGGGATGACTATTAAGCATTAATTATACTAATTATGTCAGCTTTACTAAATAAAATAATTAAAATGCACGTAAACGGTTTGAATATCACATTGTATTGAGGTAATAGATAATTATGGTCACAATAATGTAATGTCTAAAAGTAGAGATTATAATATGTGTAAAAATCATTGTCATAGAAAGAGGGAAAAAGTGCATACCATTTTTTTTCAACTATATCTTTTAATTATGATGGGGTGATTTGCCACTTGAAATTTATAGGGTAATTATGTATTATGATAAAGCTATAGTGCTATACGTACCCCCACTCTAAAAAGTAAAAAGTATTGGACATTCATATTTTGCTGTGTGTTTTTCATATTATAAACGTTTTAAGTCTTGATTTTAGGTGGTTGACAGTTAACACATTGTATGTCATGTTAACATCTTGTATTACAATGTATATGTTAACTTGGATTTAGATATTTAATAGATATAACTCTTACTTTAGATGTTTAAATGAAAAAATTAAAAAAATTGAGACATCATCCACATATTCAATTAAAAACAATTGTATACGCACCAAAAAAATTGTCCCCACTAGAGAGAAATATATTGGTGCTAGGGTTGCTTGAATACCTAAATCAACAATAATAAATTATATAAGCTAAAATCCATTTTACAAGCTAAATTTTTTTATTGGCATTTGATATCTATTTTATTGATTGTCGTATTATTTATTGTTTTTATTATGATTTTTTTTCACAATTATTTTCTACGTGACTTCTTTATAACTATATATATTACCTTTTCATATTCAATTTACTATGTTTTTTTTAAGTGGATGGTCTTTCGAAAACAATCTTTCTACCCTCATAAGATATGGATACGATTTGCATACACATCAGGTTTTTCAGACCTCGGTTGTGAAATTACACCGAGAATGTTTTTATTTTCAGTATTTGCACTAGCTTGCTTAGTTTTTTTATTTGATTTTTTAATAATTTATACTTGTTTGGATAAATAACTTCATTTTTTTTTTGTATTTTCATTTATAAATGCAACCCACTCCCCCAAAATAAAATATTTTTTTAGGCGGCTCTCCATTATATTATTTTATACTTTCCATCCTTAACATCTGCAGCTGTATTTTATTTTTTGTTGGAATAAATAAATTAAATATTTCGGTCATGATGATATAATCCAAAGACAATTTTTTCAAAGTCATATAACGGGGTCCAACACGTACACTTAATTTTTTCAAATCGTTTTCATTTAATTTTATTTTACTACATAGTTTATTTTTTGACCTTTTTCTTAATTTTGGCCTAATAATTACCATACTCAGGTTTCTAGAAATGCAGTTATTTTTTATTTGGAACGTTGGAGCAACGATATATTTATCTTTGCATAACATGTAGTTAAGTCTCTAGTTCGAGATGAGAAAACAGACATTAACATTTGTATATATTAGGGTAGGCGATCTACAAACCGCCTCCCCCTGCCCGCCCCTTCGGGCTATTGATATGGTTTGTGGCGGAGCTAAGATTTTAGTTTAAGTGGTTCAAAATATGAAAAAATTGAAGACGGTTTAATATCTATTATATATGTAACTTTTCATCAAAATGAATTCAGATGAACTCCTCGGTCCTATCTGACTCTGTATTTGGGTGTAGCCCTTTCCGAACCCTGCTAACGAAAATTGCTTTGTACACTACGTTGGTGTTAAAATAAAACTAATAATAGTGCATTCGGGAAATTATTACTAAAAGAAAAAATTGAATAAATATGGACCAGAAAAAAAAGATGAAAAATCGACCACGTTATTGACCTTGAAATTCGTTTTTAGGACTATATACTAAAAAAAAATATTATGCATTTACACTTAAAATCCGTTTTCCTTGTGTTATATATATGACAAAGTCCAATAAAACCAAAGACTGATATTCAAACTCATTAAAATTATATAGACTTTATTTTATTTTATGGCAAAATTAAAGTAAATGTAAAGGTTTTGATAGTTACATTTAGCTACTAATATCTTCAAAATATGAGAAATAAATCAAATTTTATGATGAAAAATATAATTTTCTTTTTAAAATAATTTAGGATGCCATGTCAAAATTGATGATTTGATTCCCACTAAACTAAAAGTCATAATTTGATTAAATTTTTTATTATTCTTTGTTGCGCAATAAAATTAAAATAATTTCACTAATTATTAATGTTTGATATGTCATCATTTTTTCTAATTATTTATACTTTCATTGTCATCATCATATATCTATATAAGTTGTTGGTAGCATAAGGAAGAGAGATATCAATTCATACACCAATAATGGTATCATATATATATTTTTTAGTTTTAAATTCGATTTTCGGTAATTATTTTGAGTTATCGATTAATTTAAATTTGTGTATGTAAGACCTATTTTAGAGAAAATATTTTTTATTAAAATTTTCTTTATTCTCCATGCGCAAATTCAAAAACTCTAAACTCTATAATAATAATTTTTTTCAACTATTATATTAAAGAGTTACTTTATCTTAATAATGATCAATTTCAAGAAATATCTAATAAATAGAAATAACCTAGTAAACTATATTTTATCGTTTTTCTTAATGAGGATGTTTTGAACTAAAACAATATTTTTTTTATAATGAAGAAAGTATTTGATGAGACCGAAAATTTAAAAATGAAAAAAAAAAGATTTTTAATATATCTTAATATAATCAATTAGAGTATGAAAAGGGACAAATAGAGTCTTTTGATTCAATGGAAAAATATGACAAAATAAAAACAAAAGATAGAGATCATCCATCTAGAAACTCTTGACTTTTTTTACTCTTTCCATATTTCTTTTCCATTTTTTATAGTACATAAATTAATGTGTCACTGCTTTCGATTCCAAATATTAGTCTTTTGAATAAATTTATTTCAATTGATATTTTTTTTTAAATGATTTATTATTATCATCGCAATCTATTCTTATTGTTCAAATTAACAAAGTATTAATTAAGTTAGACGTAAAGACACGATAAACTTTTAAATAACACAAATATTCTTATAATTAAAGGTTTTAAATAGTTTTCTAAAGAAGTAAGCAAAAACATCTTCGAATGGTGTGGAATGATCTCTTATACCCGCTTATAATTTTATTTTTTTAAAAGATACTTTCCTCCTTATCAAACACCCTAATAGATGTGGAAATAATCACATCCAAATTAAACTTTTCTAAAATAATCTTCTTAGATCTCTTGCGTATAAAAATAAAAATCTCTTATATGTAAAAATAAATTTTTTAAAATTTATAAAAAACTACGAAATTAAATTTCTCCGCATAAAAAAATAGAAAAAAGTACCTAACATGGATCCATAAAGATTCTATATACTACTTTATCATTTGTCCTTTTCCTTCTTCTTTTTCTCATATTCGATATTCGATATCTATATTAGAGCCCGATTTTCATGTCAGAAAATCCCACGTTAGGAAGCAAAGTTCTCCTTAACAAAGGCAACTTCATACGTAAAAAACTCAAACTAAAACATCTGATTAAAAATAAAAAAAATACTTATCACTCCACCACGACTCATCCTTTTCCTTTTCATTCATTTAAGGTGCCTAACATACAAAAAGCAAGGCCAATAAAAAACTACTTGTTTTTTTAATTGAAAAGCAAGTTAGTACTAATTTACATTTATGACTTCTACATACACACATCACACCACAAAGTTTTTTTCCTCATTCTTTCCCTCTCTCACACCCCCCCCCCCCAAAAAAAATCCTCTCAATTTCCAAGCATGTTTGATCCAAGAAACCAAAAACCCAATGATCATAGACACATTCTTGATGCAGTTACAACCTCAGATTACACATATAACAACAACAATTATGCCACCCAAAAAAATAGGCCAAAAAATGATGTTGGAGGCCTAGAAATGTCACAACAACATGTTGATTATAGTGATGATTCTGGTATTTCTTCACCACCCTTATGGAAAAATAGCTCATCAAGAAGCCCTGATCACCCCTTTCATAATTCGACGAATCATCGATCAATTTCACCTAGCTCTAGAGCTCTAGCTATAGCTAAAGGCCAATGGGAACTAATGGAAATGATCAAGAACATGCCTGAATCTTGTTATGAGTTGTCACTTAAGGATCTTGTTGAAAAAAATTCAATCTTGGAAACTAATCAAGATGAATGTTTAATCAATAAAGAGGAAGAAAATTTTAGTACTAGTCAAGAACAAGTTGTGGTGCAAAGGGGGAAAAGTGTAAAAAGACAAGAAAGTGGTAAAAACAAGAAGGGGAAAATGATTAGAAATGAAAGTTTTGAAGAAAAGGGGTTTTTTTTAAAGATGTTTTTTCCAATTCCACCAAAAACAATTAGTACTAAAGTTTCACCTAAGCCAGTTGAAGGTTTAAAAAGTTTGGAGAAAGATTGGTGGAAGAAGAGATTTTCTTGTTCAAGTGAGAGTGATAGTAGCAAAACAGGAAGTAGTAGTAGTGAAAGCAGTGGCAGTAATGATAGCAGAACAAGTACTCAAAGGTATCTTCTAATTCTTGATCTTGTTATTTTGAAAATTTTGAGTCTCGGAACATCGGTAAAGCTGTTTCTGTGTGACCTATAAGCTATGAGTTTGAGTCGTGGACCTAAGCACTTTGATTGTCTATGTTATATTGGGATGTTTTAGTGCACCAGACTGTTTTTTGTTTGTTGTTGTTGTTGCTTTAAAAATTCTGAGGCCTTGAAACAACGGTAAAGTTATCTTTGCGTGACCTATATGTTATGAGTTCTAGTTGTGGACTCAAGTATTTTTGGTTGTCTATAATATATTGGAATGTTCCGACTGTTTTTTTTGTTCTGTTTTTATGGTTGCTTTGAAAATGAGTTTTGAGACATTGGAGGTTCTTGATATTTTGACTTGTTGAATAAATTGGCATTATATTTATGTGATAAGATTATTAAAGTGAAATTCTTTAACAAATTGGTTTTGGAATCTTTTTATGAAATGATCAAAGCAAAGATTAATCCTTTTTATCTTCTCTTGTTTGTTTTATACCTTGTGTATTCAATTTTGCAGAATATTGAACAAGACTTTTTACTAGTTTAATTTTGGCAAAAAAATGTATTTGCATATTAGGACAAACAGAACAGAACAAAGAATAAATTATGTGTATGATTGTGTATACTAGCTATAAAAAGGTAAACAGTAAATCTGTCTGGCTATTCGTGTAAAGATTCCTAAAGTTTTTCATATTCTGTTGTTTTTCCCAAGCTAAAAACTGTATTTTCTTGTTTTTTTTTAATGCAGGAAAAAGAAGGGATTTTTAACCAATTTCTGGTCAAGATCATGCTTTAGTAAAAGCAAATTAGCAGAGTGAAGACGAATTCAAAAATTGCCTCTCTTGTTTGGTTATGAATCCTGTAAATCATTTATACTTACAAGACTTACAGATGGAAAAAAAATATCCTGTAAAGATCTTTGATAAATAAAAGATCAATCAGAGGTGATTCTTGAGTTTGTTGCAATAGTCATTTTAAGTTTCTTAGAGTTGTTTCCCTTGAAAAGGAAGCGGTTACGTCCATATGTCTTCTCTTATTCCCGACATGTTATGGTAGCCTGAAATTGGTAGAAGCAGGTTGTGATTGTCATGAAGAACAGTAGTCCTGTCTGGATCTGATCTATTTACTCGGCAATTCATCAGCAGACTGTTGTTTTTGTTTTTGCTTGTTTGGCAATTTATAGATGAATATATATATTTGTTAGAAGAGTATTGAAATTTGAAATTGTCAACACTACAAAAGTTTAGTCCAAGATCAATTATATTTTTGTCCTACTTTTCTTGATGGGACAATTGTCAAAGCCCTGATTTAATACCTACAAAAGTTTCACCATGAGTAACATAACCATAATTTTCATGATTGTGACGAGATCGTTGGAATCCCTCCACTTTTAAACAGAAGTCTTAGTTTGATTCGAGCCCAAATTAGTCGAACCAATAGATTATGAATATCATATGGTTTAACCATAACAAGAAAAATTTCTACCCAAATGAGCTTATTCGAGCTCCACAAGACCATTACTACTCATAAGATGTAATTTTCATGGAAAATCACTTATCATAGGCTGGAAAAACATGGTACAATGAAGTGGGAAAACTGCCTTGTTTGTTAGAAAATTCATGGAAAAGAAGTTACACTGACTGACCAAAATTGTTGAAAGTTGTAATTTACGCGAAAACTGTTTGTCTTTGCAGCACCCTTCACTCTGTTTTGCATAATTTTAACTAAAACCTATTAACTTTAACATCCTTTCTACACAATTTAAACCTCAAAACAAAACTTTCTTTTATACTGCAGATGATTACCTATACTTCTTGGCCTTGGCCAACTTTTTCTTCTTCTTCTTCACAGCTTTTGGAACTTTATGTTTCCGCGCTTCTCTCTTCTCTTCTTTAACTTTCTTCTTGTTCTCTTTTCTAGCTGCTTTCTTATCAGCAGCTGTTGGTTTCTCGCCATCAGATAATGAGCCTTCACTACAATCACTTTCATCGTCATCATCATCTGACTCGGTCTCTGTCTCTGATTCACCATCAGATGGTTTGTTGATGTCAGCTGCAGCAGTGGTCTCTTGTCCCCGTTCGTCAATTTGTTGGTGCTGCTGATCTTCTGCTGAAGGGTTTGTCCCAGAGAGAGCCTGCTTCAGACCTGTAATAGTTTTGTAGTACATGTCTCCTGTATCCTCGCCACTAATAATGCGTTGAACATCTGCTTCAGCGTCTTTCACATGATCAAGTGTCTTGGGAATAAATGACTGCCATGCAATATATAAACAATGGTGAGAAATGGCAATCTTCAGAGACGAACAGATCTTAGAAATCCACCGAGGTGTTTAAACAATTTATCAAAACAAGCCGAATCCACAGATGAAAACACACTGCATCCCTAATACGACAGCAGTTCCCTAGATATGACCAATGTTTCCTCATTTTAACACAACACTGTTTTTCAACATTCCAATTTGAATATCCCTTCCTATTTTATGGACATCAATATTGCAAGTACAATCTGACCATGAGTCGAAAGTTTGCCTTAACCTTTCATGTATGATGGAAACAAAAAAGAAGTTCAAATAGCTAGCAGAAATAATACCTGAATAAATACAGAGTCGGCAATTTCTTCTTCTGCAGTCATATCACCTCTAGCCAAAATTCTCTCTTGAACCTAGTATATTGTGGGGAAACAGCAATTCTAAAGATTCGAAGTCGTTTGAATATAAAAGAATTTGAATCAACATTTAGCACACATTCAATCATCCAATACATGTATGAGCCATACCTTCTCCAAATAGCTATCCACTGAATCATCATCAATAGTTGGATCAACTATAAAATCAAACAACTCCCGGATTGTCATAACAGCCACACCATGTTTTTTAAAGAAGTCCTGCATGCCGCCACCACCAGCACAAATCAGTACTCATATGGCTGGTGCCTAGCTATAAGTTAGTTTTAAACCGAAATTGTCATATAAACTTTACAATGAGAACTCACAGAAACATGTACACAATCCTCTCGGAGGAAATCAAGTGCATGAGGATGGTCAAGATCGACTGATTGTGAAACATCAATAACATACAGGTGACCCTGTATAGTGTGAAACAATTACAAGTTAGTGCCTACAACTATTAGTATAGCTATAAATATAGAGAAAAGGCCTACCTCGAAATATAGGATGTTATACTCGCTCAAGTCACCATGCACTAGCTTGCATTTCTGATATAGAGTTCTCATTGCCATAATGATCTGGCAAATATAAAGTAGTTAATGTATCAAATTAGGGTAGAATCACATCGCACAATGCCCATTCTAGAAAAACTTGTGGCGTGTTAAAATATGCATCTAACATCATTAAGAAGTTGTATTTGCAATTGACATCAAGTTCCTTAATCAGGGTTTCTAGTGCGGTATAATTCAGAATTCAAAGCTTGGTTTGATCCTGCCAATATGAACCTCATATCTGATGGAAGAAGTCCAAGTGATACAAGTACTTTTGGTTCAACTTATCGTTTCTTCTCCCACCAAGAATATTAAATAAAAGCATATATTTAATATAAAAGGGCCACCACATTGAAAGGAACTCCATTGTCTACACAAACCACTACTAAATCAGGAGATTAAAAGTTCTCTACAAAGTGGTCAACATAATACGTCAAAGATAGATCACTTTCATGATACTGATAAAGTAATCTTAGCAAGATTACAAGATGCCTGGTTCAATAATCTTAATATCAAGAGATAGAAACAAACCTCCACATAACATTCACGTAACTTGTCACTAGATAAAGCAGCATCCTTTAGTCGAGGTGCTGCCCAGCCTCCTTTCCCTATCACACAAAAGTTTTACCGTCCTGTTAAACCAGAGTGTAATGAAGGGAAATTCATGAAAGAACGCATCAAGCAAAAAAAGTTGTTCGCATCCCGTGCTCATTACCTATGAATTCCATAACAAGAACATGAAGCCTCAAGAGAATTGGAGCTGGGCACCTGATTCCAGCTGCTCTTAGCCTGCAGTTTCAGAAAACTTAAGAATATGAGTAACAAAATGAAATAAGTTGCTCATCTCAAATGAAATTTGATACACAACCCAGTTTACACACATGAGTTAACTGAAAGGTAATCATTGCTAGATACGAAAGTTTATTACATGTCATTTATTTTTTGGTAAGGTAAGGTTCCTTACTAAGGTGCCAAGATGGCACTAAAAGGATACAAAAAAACTGCAAGGGGTGGACATGTAGTAAGTCACATCCTTCTTTTAAGTAAATCTAGAAATCCATGTATCTGCTAAGACTATCCACCAAAAAACATTTACTCCAGAAATATGGAGGCATTTATCCTTGATTCTGTAGATATATAATTCTTCTGACTTTCAAAACATGTCATGTTCCTCTCTAGTCAAATGATCCAGAATACACATATAGGGATGGTTCTCCAGGTCTGCTTTAAGGCTCTAGGAGTTCTCTGATGTTGTCAGCATTCCATCAAATCTCTTACCTTCAGTGGCATTATTCAACAGATGTTTAGGAACAAGTCCCAGCATTGTCTAGTTATATGCCATGATTTCTTAAAAAACAATTAAAGGAAGAGAAAGATCTCCACCAGCATGAAACTTCAAAAGTTAACACATGTCCAGAAACAAGGACAAGCATAGAATAGAATTCAAGGAGAAATTGCACTCCTCTTTTCATTTTTAGGTAAAAATATGGATTGCACTCAGAAACTATGTAATGAAACTTCTTTAGCAGGCAATGTAGCTGTTAAACATCTCTGGGACCAAGTGGCAGACATTGCACTATAGAACCTCTACTTTATGTGCTTCCATAATTAAGCTACAGATCTCATTGGCAAGAATCCAAGAAAGTAAAGGCCAAAAATTGACAGAGGAGGAGAAGATAAAAGGGCAGGAGGAGAAGAGAGAGAAGCCTGTAAGGGCCAAAGGCTACAAGATCCAAGAATTGAAAATGAGACTTCACATACCTCATTAGATTCCTCATTTCTTTCTCAGCCCATGTTTTAACCATTTTCCGTGGATTGTGCTTGCAGTATCCATGTCTGAAGCGATAGTCACCCTGTACGTAGCGATCTCTATCCCTGAAGTTGCAAAGCAAAAGTGTGGTGGTTAGCCAAGAGGATTAAACAAATGACAAAGTCCAGTTAAGTTGTCACAAGATGCAAAACTACAACAGAAGGAAGCAAGCAAAACATGAAGTCAGAAATATTGTAGCACACGTAACTAATAATATGTGATAGAATTGACCCTGAACTTACAACAACAACAACACATCCAGTTGGAAATAGGCGTTGAACTTAAGTGACGAAATTTAAGCCTTTCAGGTATTAGTACAATATGGATCTTAAAATATTTAAAATATTTATCTCTCGCTCTACATACATTTTCACCTCAAAAATTCTTGTGATTAACACAAAGTGGCAAATTCTTAATTTAATCTTTTCCATCATATTGCAAGTTCTGGTGTGTGCGTGCACACAAACAAAAAGATGTTTTAACAGAAGATGACATAAGCACCATACATAATACTGTTACTAGAATGTTAAAAATTTAAATAGAAAAGAAAAGGGCCACGTGGCATACTTGAATACAAGAACTGAAGTTTTGTATACTTTGATCGCCAGTTCCTGACCATCGGATTTTGTTGCATGATAAACATTGGCCTGTTAGACAGTAGGAATAGAGGTTTTAACTGCAACATTTTTAGTGAAAGAGAGAAAACAAACAGGTAGCAAAGTTATAGTTTACCTCTTTCCCAGTTGAAATACAGCCATTAATATCATGAAAGACACCGCGATTGAGCATTTTAAACAAAACCATTCGTGTTCTTGGATCAATTGCCTGGAAGAAAAAAGATAGATCTTTCGAAGAATTAATACTGTGAAATCCATATATAAGCATTTAAAACTGATTGCATCAATATGCCAAATGGCCAACGAAAAAACTATGTACTTGAGAGAACATGTGCACAAAAATCAAGTCATGCTCAAGTTATTGGTTTTGGATATAAATCTTCAATTGATTTGTGCTTTTGAAAAATGACCTCAGACTTCATGTGGGTGTAAGTCTGGCTCAGAAACTAGAGATTTTCAAGTTAACTTTGCAGTGAAGCATTTTATAAACTGGAATAGTAGGAATCACATGAAGAACGAAGAAATAGATGGACTAACCTTTATCAAGAATTAAGAGGAACTAAAAAGGGAACATAGGTGGACCAGAAGCCTCTTTAGAAATCTTATGTGACGCAAAAATCTAGTTTTTGACTCAAATTCCCACAGACAGAGAGTGTATTACCCGGAGGATGAGAAATTTCAGGTAGTTCATAGAAGGAAGTTATACAGAAGGAACTAGCTGAATTCAAAGACATCTTTCAGAAGCTACATTCAGCAACTCTACAGTCGCATGAAAATATTTAGACAGGAAACTTCACGATGCTGGATTACAAAGAATAAACAATGTTGGAAGCAAAATATACTAAATCAATACAGATTAAGTACTCTAGTCAAGAATGCTTGGTCGCTCTTAACAAGTAAAAAATATAAGCTCACCAAATATTGATAACTCTAACAGTAGCTCATACATAAGTTCCATTCAGTATGCTGAGAAAACAACAAATAGCCTACTAGTGCACTTCATAATAAGTTGTAATCAGCACTCTCAAAATTAAATCGATCAGCAGCAAAATAATTAATTCCAGTCAATTTTTCTTTCATAGGAGTCAACAAAAATGAATTTTGACAGTCACATATTGCCAAAGAGTGGTCAGTCATCGGTCTTACCTGTTCAACAGTGGCGCGGTCTGCTTTCTCAGTCGTTTTAGTTTTACCAATAGCCATATCCCGGACACTTCCACGAATTGCAGTAGTCACAGAATTTGACATGCCAACTTTGATCCTCCCTTCCCATTCCTGCAAAATGTTGATTTACACAAGACTGCTCATAAATGGGAAGGTTTTACTTTCTCAACTGCCCCAACTAGGCAATAAACATCTAATATGATCTAATCTAACTCAGTCTCACTTTACAAAACATGTTTTCCTTAAGGAGATCATATTCATTTAAGCTTCCACTTTTACATATAAACTATCTTATTCGTTTCCCATCAGCTAACACATCCTAACAGTACTAAAAAAAAAATGAATTTAGAGGTAGAAAAGTAGAATTCCATCTTTCCTATCGACATTAGCTTTTGATTTAAGAATATTTGTTTATAAAACGCAATTTCGGTAGATTATGTTTGCTTTGCTTATGGGTTTGAAGTATTCTTTGTTTCTTAAACCTCCCTATTCAATTAAACTTATGGGGCAAAGGGGTTCAAGAATTTGCCTCAATTGGACAAACCAGCGGAGTTGAGCTTAAAACAACATTAACGATGTAAAGAAAACAAAAACATATATGAAGCTCTGATATGATTAAGCTTAACTCACTAAACAATAGCACTACACTTGAATCCAAAGAAAGCAGAAAAAAAAGTTTCATACTTCTCTTTCTTGTTTAACTAAGCTTCAAAATTACCTCTAAAGGTGAAACTTTGCTACGATTAAGCTTAACTTAGTAACATGTAACATTCAAATTCAAAAAATAAACAAAGAGTTCCATTCAGTTCTTGTTTAACTAAGCTTCGAAACTACCTTTCATCCCTAACTATATCAAATTCAGCAAAATAAAAAATAAAAAGATCCAAACTTTTCAAAAATTACCTCTAATGGTGAAGCTCTGATATGATTAGTAAATTTCTGGGTACGATTAGAAAGGGGTTGTAAAGCAGAAGAATTGGGTCTAGTATGAAGTCCTCCATGAGCATTTGGGCGTCTTGTTTGGAGACTAAAAGCACCAACGTTCGATTCAGAATTATCTTTTGTGTCCAAATAATCCAAAGCTTCGCCAATTTCAGAGTCGGAAGACCATGATAACTCTCCCTCTTCATCTTCCTCTTCCAATTCCTCCAATTCTTCTTCTTTCTCATCTTCTGCTTTCTGGGGTATCTCTATTTTGACAGCAAGTTCCGCCATTATTGTTCTCTAGAAGATTTTCGACCGGATGTGACGCCGCCGGCAATACAAGTAAAGTTTTAGGGAAGAGTTTTTGACAGCCGCCGCCGGTAATACCAGTAGAGTTTTCTTCAAGGTTTTTTTAAATGGGTCGGTTTGTTGAATGTAATCAATTTGGGCCGGGTATGATATAAGGGCTTGTTTCTTGGGTACGAAAGAAGGATATTCCGAGCCTAGGCACATCCCTTTGATAGCTTTGTTTAGCCTCCTTTACTATGTCAATCCCTCCGTATTGGTTATGGCTGAAGCCGATCCTCTCCTTGGTACTTCACCTAGTGGCTAAACTGCCCCCATTCGGCGGTTCCCGTACCACCACAATGGCATAGCATCGAAAGAGTGACCGGAACCTGTCCCTGACAAGCTCGTAAGTAGCATCCCGCTGCTGGTCGGCACATGCCTAGAATCCCAAATTGCCTCCCCTCTCCTCTGAGGCCGATTGCATCCACTTTTGGAGCCCCTCGCCTTTGAGTACGGCAGCAGCCCAGACATAGACCTAATTAGGGGCCTAAACTCTTTGTGACTCGACTCAAGCTCATCATACATAATTTGATTTCCTCTTCTTTCGTATGCTCGTAGATCAGTCTATTCAACTTTTTCTTGCTCAAATTATATGCATTGAAGCGATCGAGAGAAAGTAAGAAAACTATTGCACACGCCCCCCATTCGCCCTTTACTAATATAATAGAAGGTAAGACAAAAGCAAGAGTGAAACTACGAGCTAAAAGCAGGTGTGCCTCTCTTATAAGAGAATATCTTCACGGCGAGGGATAACGAATAACTAATTTCGAGATTAATATTAAGACGAGTTTATTTCATGTTTAATTGAGATAAAGTTACCAACTAACTAACTATTTTAGAATTAGTTATATTGGGATTGTGGTGTTAATTTTTATTCCACATTGAGTTTAATATAATAATTTCGAGATAATTTTTTCCGAAATAATTAATCATGGGATAATTTATTTCCCAACCAAACGAGTTTTAAGTTTCAAATCTCTATTGAAATTGCATTCAGATGATCTTTAATTTTTGTTCCTAATTATTTTTATTTTGTTTTACTATTTATAACCAAAAGATTAACCACTCTGTTCCATTTTTTTAAAATTTTTATCTAAAATATTGATTCTATTGTTCCCTTTTACGTTTCATTCCCAACCCCCAAAATAAAAAAGAAATTGTATTCTTCCATAACAGAATAATATTTACAGACCAATTTTATTAGTAATCACAACCTACTTACTTGTAACTAATACTAATACTAATACTCTTTATTATTATTATTATTATTACTTAATATCATTCTACATTTTCTCCCTCAATTCCATCATTTCGAGTTAATATTTTAAAAGGTCACTAAACTTTTACAATTTATTTAATAAAGTCATTAAACTTTATTTTTGTATCAATAAAATCACTCAATTTAGGCCTTTATATCAATTAAATCATCCAACTAAATTTATCATCCAACTTTCACATTTTCTAATTTTATGGTTCATTGAAGCTCTCTTATTTTTTATGTGAATAAGTTTTTATTTTATTTAAATGACCATCTAAATTGATTATGCTTTCATATGTTAATTGTGATAATCTTTGTTGACTGAATCTCCCGTGATTAATTTTATATGCCAATGAAAATGCTATATGATGATGAATCAATAAGAAATAGAACAACAAGGAGAAGGCAATAGTAGTAGCAATTGTCATTTTGCTAGGCCAGATTTGTTTTAATGACAAATTTAGTTAAGTGATTTTATTGATACTTATATGTGTTGAGAATATAATAATAAAAGTGTGCTCTCTCTAACAGCTTAAGCTTTTAGATGAGATGGTCACACACTTCAACATGGTATCAAAGCAGGCAGAGGTCTTGAGATCGAATCTCACTGCCAACCCAAATCAAAAAAAGAATTTTCACGTGCTTGGCCCATGAAAAAAAAATCAGGCCCGCACGTGAGGGGGCGTGTTGAGAATATAATAATAAAAGTGTGCTCTCTAACAGCTTAAGCTTTTAGATGAGATGGTCACACACTTCAACAATATGTCTAAGTTGAGTGATTTTATTGATATAAAATAAAGTTCAATGACTTTGTTAGATAAATTGTGAAAGTTGAGTGACATTTTAAGATATTAACTTCATCATTCCTGATCAACATTTCTTTTAACCTTCAATAATTTTGTACCAATTTCAATAGTTTATCCTTTACTGTAATAATATTGTAAAACGTACTAGCTTTTGTTCGTTAACTATCAAAATATCAGTTACCATATTTTGCATGCAACCATGCATATATATGTGCATGCTTTTAGTTCCTATCAAATATAATTAAATCTCTCTTTTTGTTGGTGCAGCTATATATTATAATTAATGGCCACTAGGATTAAGATGAGCATATTTATGGTACGTAAAATCTCCTTACTTTAAATTGAAATTAGTTAGAAACTTTGTTGCTATTCCATTGCTAATTTGCTCTTAAAAACTAATCGAAATATGTTGTTACTTCACCGCTAAATAGAATTATCAACAAATTTTATTGTTTAGCTACAAAATAGAATTATCAATAAATTTTGTTGTTTAGCTACAAAATAGTGAGTTTTTTTATTTTTTGTAAGTTAGTTGAAGGATATATTATAAGTAATAAATAAAAGATAGCTTGATTTTTTTATTAGATAATTTATTTTAATACTTCTATTTTAGTACTAATTATTTTCGTGTTACCTACACTGAAATACATTTATAAAGTTATCACTCTCTATCTTAATTTGTATAAATATGTATGAAGAAGAAAATGTTTATGATTCCACATTGAGGAAGGAGTACTTTTTTTAAACAACCCACCCAAACTTAAACGAGTTGTGTTTGATTTTGCCACTCCTACATATCTATTATGATGAATATATTAACGATCAACACGATTCAACCATCCCAGCTTGCTGAAAAACGATTTACAACATGGATATATCTAATTTGGAGGAATTAGTGTTTAGTCTAGCTAGTATTTAAGAAAATTAAATTTAGATATATTATTGATTCAATGTCTTTTTGGTTTGATTAACTGGGATTGAACTTAAGACCTTGGTGTTAAAATCTGGCTGTCAAACCAGTGAACCATCCAACAACTTTAAGAACGGGTTTAACAAGTGTTTATTTAATATGTTCTTTAATAACTATACAAGTAATATATCGAGTTTAGTCGGAAGACCACGGATTCGAGTGACCCAATTTTTACACATAAATTCGCCACTGGCTCAGAGTGAAGGCCAGCATAGGGAAACTATGTCAAATAATATGATATACCTTGTTATGGGGATCATTAGTTTAGTAGCTGTGTTTTTACCTATTTTATACTGGGAGGTACGCGATAGGATTAGGCGTGCTGCCCCCTAAAGCGTATTAGACGCATAGTAAATTTATTCCTTCTTGTACAATATTCGGTACAAGAAGGAATAAATGATGGTACGTGTCATGTCTGTTTGAGTGAATTCGAACAGACAGAATACGTACGAGTCCTTCCATGCAGTCATGTCTATCACCATGACTGCATATACACTTGGATGACTACACGTACGACATGTTCTGAATGTCGTCGTGACTATAGTCAGCTAGTGGCTTAGGATTTTTTTTCTTTCTATTGTAATAATTGATCTATTTGAGTTGTAATAGTTTGACATTAATTTACCATGTAATAAAAGTTGATCTTGTTAACAATATTTGTTTCATTCAAGTCTATTACTTTCCTTTGGTTATTAAAGAAAAGGGCAAAAAGAGCTAAAAGATTGACGTTCGGGGCATTCTAGGCCCAATAGGTAGATGAGAGTAATTTTGACAGAGTCATCACTTAATTTTTAAATGAAAATCAAGAAATCTTTAATTTAATTCCAAAAGACTTAAAACAGAAAAAAAACTTTTGAGATTTCAAAGAAAGGGTACAAAGTTCTTATGTCCATATCAAGAAGGTTTTACGCACTTGAAACATCCGCAACATGTAGTTATTCGACAATTTGAAATAGTAGCATATGTGTTTATTTCTATTCTCACTTTATATGTAGCTACTAAGATGTACGTAAGACCCATAAAATGCACGTAAGGCACACTAGATACACGTGCATATATATATATCTTAAAAAACACCTTTTTTTTTCATTTTCAAGAAACAAAAGAGCTTCTTTAATTTAAAAATACATAGCATCTTTGCATATGTATATTAACCGATTTAAAAGTTGAGAATTTTACATGCCATCAAAATCACTTTGTAACCAAATGTAGTTTGCTTGAAGTATAAAAACAAACATATATGAATGTCACTGAAAATATATTTTTGGTAACTTAACAAACGTATACTAATTTTAGTACTTTTTTGTGTATACATAAGAAATAATTTTAAATTCTTTTTGGGTCTTCTTCTTAAGGGAGAAAAATATATAATCTATTTTGTTAATACATTTTCATCGAAGTTTGAGGTTTGAAGGAAAGGGGGAGTTGAATCGTTGGTTCTGCAGGAATAAACTAAGGTTCAAATCTTTATCTAATCCTATAATTTATTTGTTGTTCAAAAAAATCTATCAAAGAAATTATTTGTACTAAAAAGTTATTTAAGAAAACTATTGAACTGGGCTGTTTTGAAAAAGGATTTGGGTCTGTTTTATGAGAAGAAATGGGCTGGATCGATGAATAATTGTAGTTGGGCTAGTATTTGGAAAGAGATTTGGGTCAACTCTTGGCTGAAAATTGATCCAATATTGGCGTCATATTCTAAAATATACTTTAATTTTGCTTAGAAGTCACGTCTATTATAATATGCCATGTAGGCATCCTGCCTGCTTAAAAGTCATGTCAAGAAGGTTTTACGCACTTGAAACGTCCGCAACATACAGATATACAATTTGAAATAGTAGCATATGTGTTTATTTCTATTTTCACCTTATATGTAGCTACTAAGATGTACGTAAGGCCTATAAGATGCACGTAAGGTGCACTAGATACACATGCATATATCTTAAAACGTCGTATTAAGACATTATATATTTTAGCTGAAATATATATTTATTGTTATTTGCTGCATCGATTTGGTTTTTGCCAAATCTATATATTAATATAAAGCAGAAACATAAGCCCGCTGATGTGGCACACTTCATAGATCAGGAATAATTATTTTTTTTGTGATTTTTTTTGCCTTTTCTCTCTCATCTCTCTATTTATTTTATTTAAATTAAATCTTTAATAATCTTTAAAGTCATTAAACAAAATTAAGTAACTGCTAAATTTAAAAAAAAAAAAAAAGAAGTAACTGCCAATTAACACATCCCTTCACCTTCCAATGATGAAAGTCCAAAGGACCTCTTTCTTTTTCTTACTTATATATCAATGGATGAAAATATATCATTCTGCATAATCTTATTTTTACTGTTCTCAAATAACATTTTCTTGCAGTTTTTTTTATATGATACTTATATGTAGTATCAAAAATAATTTATTTGCTTTTTCTTTTGGATGGTTGATTTGTTTTTTTTTTATTGTTAATGCAGGATACACATTGTTGGTGGAAACAAATCTATATATTGCCATATAAAATTTAAGGGAGGTGAAAAATAAAGATCTCAATACAATTGTGAAGTTTTCTTCTTAATTGGTACTTCTACTGTGCAATTTGTTTATACTGTGGAGTACTTGTACTGTGCAATATAATTTCTTATTTCTTAAAATTAGATTTTTATCTTTTATTTTTACTTTAGCGGGTTATTTTTTAAGGGAGAGGTTTGTAGCTAACAACGAGTGTGTATTTATTTATTATTATTTTTTTACAGTTGTGCTTTGAATAATTTCAAAAATCTCTATTCATGTTTGTCTCATAATACTCTCCTGTTTTTGTGATTTATGATATTACCTTATCTCATTTATTTTAATTTTATTGAAATAAATTTTATCTACTAATCATTATTAATATGGAAAGATATGTTTAAATTAATTTGACTCTTGAGAACAACTTGGGCATCTTCTTTATTTTATATATATACATAGAGAGAGAAATCAAAAGAATTGTGATAACATATAATGGCAATATGATGGTACCCGAATAACAAATTTGAGGGGAGATAAATGATAGCAAATGAGTATGAAAGAAAAATAAAATGCATAGTCATTAATATGCATTAATTGTTCAATTTAATTAGAGACTAAAATGATTATTGACACATTGTAATTATGTTTGTGAATATTTTAATTTTAAATTAAATAAAAAAGAGGAGAACTAACAAAATTATTTTCTTATTTTCCATTGCATTATTTCCAATTTCATTTTATAACTTTTTTATTTTATTTTTTTCTATCAAAATGAGAAAATATATCAACATTATCAAACATAAATGTTGCCAATTTATACTAAAGAATAAAATACACAAAGACAGTTATATATCAAGTTTACATTCCCAAAATATTACATCATGATCTTTTCTTCTTTATAATTTTTTTTTTTCATAATTAAATTCACATACATTATTTAATTCAGTCATTATTTATTTACCTTGATTTTTTTTTCCATATAATGTTTAAAAGAAATCATAGAAGATGTCAGAACCAAAAAAGATACGTAAATTGCACATTAATATTTGTATAATCTCTCTATATATAATAAAGTTATGCATAAATAAAATAATGTGACACCTTGATATGATCAAACTTTTTTTCCCTTCTTTTCTTGACTTTATTTGCAATTATATTATTTTAAAAAAATATCTCCATAACTCACATTTTCCTCAAAATTCGGTGAGTATGATTTATGAAGGCATTTCAAAAATTAGAAATGCATTATTATTGTAAATAGTCTAATAATTTTGTCTTTGAAGGTTAGCAAAAGAAAAAAAGTGATGAACAACGAAAAAATTATTTTCTTCCCACAATAAAACCACATAATGTAATAGGTTGAAATTAGAACACTTCCTAAAAAAGAGTTATAATAATACTTTTCGTACGGAGATTAAAGATTGTTCATTTATTCATTTCATTGAAATATCTAGGAGGCTAGAGTGAAGGTTCTATTTATATATATGTGTGATGATACTTAGAGGATTCTTTAATCGAGATTTTTGAGTTTGATTTATCCAAACAAATAAATGGGATAATAATTTATATTTATATTTATATTTATGGCAAAAGTACTCATTACCCCTCTGAACTTGAAGCTTTTTATTCGGTGTACACCTAAACTAAATTTTGTTTTAATTATCCCCCCCCCCCGAACTTGTTTATTCCTCTGTCGCGTACACCTTTTTTGTCCACCTGGCGTAGAAATTGACAACACACTCTACTAGGTGCGTGAGGAAGTGATTTTTTGCCACATCATAAAGCTACAACGATAAAAAAAAAAACGTAAAATCTTCATTTTTCTTTAATATTTGGCATATTTTAAACGAAAAATAGGGCAAAATGTAAATGAAAAGTAAAGGAAACAAAGATTAACACTTACTTGGTAAGAATTTCAGACAAATTTGAAATTCAAGGAGTTTCGCGAAATCAGCCGTTATTCAAAAATAACTTTTAAACAATAAATTTTAAATTTAAGAAAAACTATCGAATGAATAAATGACATGTAACATTTTACCTAATTATTTTAACTATTTTAAAATCTACATTGCAGCACTCTATCCCCCTCCCCTGCAACCCCGCACCTTCCCCTGCAACCCATCTTCTTCAAGATACTTTTGCAGTAACAACCCCAATCCCCACCGATTTTTTTTTAATCCAAAATTAATTTGTTTTATTCCCAACAATAAAAGTCTTGTGCTGGCATTTAATCTGAGTTCTCCAGTACAAAATATTAATTTCTTGAAGATTTTCGGGTTTAATCCGGAAGTTTTAGTGAGAAGCTTAGTTCGAAAGTTTTAGGTGAGAAGCCTAGGTGAGAAGGTTTGATAGTTATTTTTTGTCATATTAATTTATCTAGGTGGCTATTTTTTATTCAGGTGAAAATCCACATCATCATTTTTGTCAGATGTCGCGCGTGTGTAGTCACAATAGGAGCAGGTGGACAAAAAAGGTGTACGCTACGGAGGAATAAACAAGTTCAGGGGTAATTAAAATGGAATTTAGTTTAGGTGTACACCGAATAAAAAGCTTCAAGTAATGAGTACTTTTGCCTATATTTATATTAACTAGGTCAACAGAAGTGTTACAATAATTAAAATAAGGAAGATAAATGTAATATTATAAATTTTAAAAGGTGAATATTATAAAGCAAAATCTGTAGGAAGTTAGAATGAAAATTCTAATTATCTCATTTTTTTCTTGATAGATCTGTTATTTTTATATTAATTTGTATTTAGTTCTATATTTTATGCATTTATATTAGAAAAAATAACATTACTTTAGTGGAAGCAAACTTTAAGTTAATCCAAACAAATCTTTATTTTATTTATCTACTGTAAATGTATATTTTCCTTCATTTACTAAGTCATAACTCTATAAAAGAATGCATTCAAATGGATAATAAAGTCATAAATTTTAAAGATTCTTTTGCTTATTCTTTTCTTTCGGATAAAATCAATATTTCAAGAATCAAATCAAAATTACAAATTCAAGTGTAAGAATTTTTAGTTTCCATTTATTTGGATTTGAAGCTCGAAAAGAATCTTTAAAATATTTTTATCATTTAAATTTTATTACAAAAAAATCATAAATTTAATAATTTTTTCACAGCGCGCGTAGCGCGGCTAAGTTTAGTAGTTACATATATGGCAGAATTCACTTAAATCAATTGTTGGACCGTTCGTTTTAGCTGCATTCTTAGGATTAGTACTTTTAATATTAGTAATTAGGGGTGTTCACGATTTGGATAAAAACCGATCCAAACCGAAAAATCAAACCAAACCGATAAAATAAAATCGATTTTATTTAGGTTTGGTTTGGTTTTAGATTTTTGAAAACCGGTAGTATTTGGTTTGGTTATGATTTTATTCGAAAAAACCGAAGAAATAACCGATCGAACCGAACCGATGAATTATATACATATATTTTATTAATATACATATTTAATATATTATTTTTATAAATAATTTTAAAGATCTTATATATGTTTTCATTCAAATTTCTTTATACTTTACTTATTGAAAGCAAGAATGCCCAAGGCGAAAACATTTATCTTATTGATTTCATGTAATATGAGTGTTTATGACAATTCTTTGTGAGACTGGAAATGTTATTGTCTCTTCCTTCTAGGCCAATATAATGAACTTTAAAGTTTTATTGATTGTAAATTCAGTGATCGAAAGTTCGTTAATTTAAGTCATTCTAACTATTTTTTGTTTTGAATGGATTGTTGTCACTTTTTTCACATTTTGAATGAATTGTTTCTTTTATTTTTGTGTATGGTTAATAACCGAATAATCAAACCAAACCGAAACCGATAACCACCAAACCGATAAATGTATATTATATTTGGTTTGGTTTTGATAATTTTAAAACCGATTAATTTGGTTTGATTTTAATTTTAACCAATAACCAATTCAAACCAACCCGTGAACACTCCTATTAGTAATTATATATTGGAAGGCACTAGGCTTAGAGGCTATGGTACCCTGCGACCCGTTAGACGGGCCGTTAGTTTATTCCGTGATGTACCATATTTGGTACAAGACGGAATAAACTTTACTGATGGTACGTGCAAAATCTGTTTGACTGAATTCAAGAAGACTGGGTACGTATGAGTCCTCCCTTGCAGCCATGTATATCATCATGGTTGCATATATAATTGGATGACTACAAACATGACGTGCCCAAAATGTCGTCGTTATTATAGTCATCTCCGACTTGACTAAATATATGTTTAAATTATTAATTTTAGTATGATTGATGTAATAATATAGTATTGATATTCTGTATAATGAGTAAGATTGTAATAATTTGAATTATGTTATGTAATTTATTTCACTATTGCATGGTTTTGATATACTAAGATTCTAACAGGGCTAGATTGGACCGACTAATTTCTTATTTTAAAGGGATAAAGGATAAATATATCCCCGAACTATTATAAATGGTATGTCAATATCCTCCGTTATATTTTATTATTTTAAGGTTGTATATATCCTTACCGTCAATATTTTGGATCATCTATACCCTTAAGACTAACAGATTGACACATGACATCATCTAAATAACTTACCTGATTATATTTATTTATTTATCCAAAAAAATTGAAAACCTACCCATTTTCTATACTTTACCTACCCATGGTCCAATATCATGACATTTAAAACTAAAAATAAAAAACATAGCTTTTCATCTTCATTAAAAATCAAATAAAAGGAAAAATGTTCTTCAATTCATTTTCCAAATCTCACAAACAAAAACCTAGAAGCATATTATTTCAATCAAAATCAAGAAATCAATTTCATTTTTTTTTGTTCAAATCAATTTATTATTTGTTGAAATGGGTTGAGATAATACTACCACCATTGATGGACAAAGCTTCAAGCTTTAAAGTGGGTCTACATTCAAATCTAAAATTTCAAGCTCAAATCGATTTGTTATGGTTGAAAGGGTTTGAGAAAATACAACCACCATTGATGGACAAAGCTTCAAGCTTTAAAGTGGGTCTACAATCAAATAAAAAATTTCAAGCTCAAATTGATTTGTTATTATTGAAATGTGTTGAAAATATTTTTGAAATAGATGATGTATAAAACACCCAATAACCTAGATTCCTACTTTGTTAAATGAAGATGAGTTTTTATTTTTTTGTTTAACAAGCATAAAGCTATACATTTAAAAAATTTGAAAGATACAAGATTGACATAACTTGCAGGGATGTTAGTGAAAGTGAAGCAAATAGTAGTTTTAGTGAACAAGTCATCTTCTTCCTTGAAAGATGAGTTCTTGAAAAATGGTGGGTTGAAAAGAATAAAGGGATGATTTTTGATGAAAATGAAGAGTGGATTTTGGCACCACCCATTTTGGTTGTGGGTCGGGTGAGTTTTTATTTTTTGGGTAAAAAATAAATAAAATCGGGTAAATCATTTAGATGATGCCACGTGTCCATCCATTAGATTCAAGGATATATACAATCCAAAAGAATGACGGTAAGGGCATATACAACCTTAAAGTATAACGGAGGATATTGACATACCATTTATGATAGTTCGGGGGTATATTTGTCCTTTTTCCCAATTAAAAATTAGAAAACGAGTATTTACATAAATTCAAATAGCGTGGATGATATGAAAAAAATAAAATACGTAATATTATTTAATCTAATTGCATTTTTGTAAAAGAAAATCAAAGCACTTTAGTCGGTTATTTTTCATGCAAAATATCTAGAGATATCTAAACAAATAATAATATAACTTTTAAAAAAATAATCGATATTACATCATTAATTTTTATTTTTTTACGAAAATTAATGGACACACGTTGTTTTTAAAAATACAAAGATACAATTGAAAAATAAAAATAAAGAAATCATAAAAAATAATATTTTGTGTTTAAATGGTACGTAAAATGAAGTTTAAGGGTAAAATGAAACGAGGCTAAAATAAAGTGCCAAAATAAAAAAATGAGGAAAAATTTAAGGGGTTGTGGCCATATATATATATATACTTTGCTGATATATGGCCATTCCAGTCGAACCTTCAACTTGTTAGGCAAGTGTTATATTTGTGTAAAGAATCGCTGGAACATCTATTTTGTCCATAGTCAATGATTCAGGCATTGCTGGGATCTCTTCCTAATTATTCAGAAGGTAAAAAATCAATGAGGCAATCTATTTGTTAGTCATTCTACCAAGGTCCTTCATGTGTAAATTCATGATTTTTTTTTGGAATATATCTGATCGAGAAGCAATAACTTGCTATATGTGTGTGTTCATGAATTTTACGGAGTATGTCTGACCGAGTTTGTTTGAAGTCTACAACCATTCGAGTGCTCTTATCACTTGCCCTTGCTCGCGGCTGGCCAGTTAAAAACTTGATATTAATAATGCTTTCTTAAATGACGATCTTCAAGAGGTTGTTTACATGTCTCAGCCCCATGGCATTATCGATACACAAGAAAAACACTCTATGGTTTGAAACAAGCTCCTCGAGCTTGGTTTATGAAACTGAATTATTTTTGGTGCAACATGGATTTCAGAGTTGCAATACGGACTCCTCCCTACCTGTTTGCAATCATGGCTCTACTCTTACCTACCTTCTCATCTATGTGGATGATATCATTATTATGAGTAATGACTCTGATTTTATCTCCGACTTTACAACCACTTTGGACTCTATTTTCTTCCTTAAGTACTTGGGAAATTTGAGTTTCTTTGTTGGGATTGAAGTACTACATCATAATGGTTCTTTGATACAGTCTCAATCTTCATACATCAAGGATTTCCTCCACCGTAGCCATCTCCAAGATGCCAAACCATTACGAACCCCTGTGGACTCTACTGCCACACTCATACGTGATGGTTCGCCCGCTCCATATGCTACTTTATATTGTAGTATTGTTGATGTGTTGCAATACGCCACCATTACTCGTTCAGACATCTCTTATGTTGTTAATCGGGTTAGCCAGTTTAAATATGCACGATCTTCGACTATCACACTGATCTGCAGTTAAATGCATTTTGCGCTACCTTAAGGGCACAATGCACCTTGGTCTCCAATTTTTTCTATCATCAGATTTGTCTCTTCAAGCTTATTCTGATGCGGGATAGGCCGCCGACATCCTTGATCGTCGCTCTCACCATGGCTATGCCATTTTTCTAAGAGGTAATCTTGTGAGCTGGTCTTCTCGAAAGCAAACTGTTGTGGCTCGCTCTAACACCGAGGCAGAGTATAGAGCAGTTGCCTTTGCCACAACCGAAGTGGCTTGGCTGAAAAATCTACTATTTGAACTTGGTGTCACTTGCAGCAAGCCACTTGTTCTTCTATATGATAATCTAAGTGCACTTTACATGTGTACCAATCATGTTTTTTCACAATCGATCAAAACATATCGAGATTGATTATCATTTTGTTCGTGAGAAAGTTGAGCAAGGCAACTGCTACAGTAGATCTAAAATAGTCTCTTAACTATACACTTAACATATATAGTTCTTTAACTATCTACAATTTTGTCAAGTTTGGTCTGTATCTACTTTTTATGCACACCGTTAACAAACGTCGTAATTTAGCTACTCTCTCTTGATTTTCTTTTTTTCCTCTTCTTTTCTTCATTGTCGCTGCTACAGTAAAGAAAACCTTGTCAAGTTTGGTGTTTTTTTGTGCAGTTTGGGGTAGCTTGGTGATTTTTTTGGTGCAACTTTTGTGTAGTTTGACGCAATTTTTGTGCTATTTTTTGTTCAGTTTGGTGCTGATTTTTGGTGCTTGGGTGTTGCTGTCTGTGCAGCAGTTTGGTGCTGATTTTCAGTAGTATGATATAGCAGGTTTGTGCTGATTTTTTGGTGGTTTGATGTTGTTATCTAGTGTTGTGTTATGTACAGTTTAATGTCGATTTTTGGGTGTTTGGCGCAGCAATTTGATCAAAGTTTGACAGCTGCTATTTTTTTTTTTACAGTTTTAAGCTATTTTCTGCATAAAAATTGTTGAAAACAGGGCATATTAGTTCAGTTTAGTTGCTGATTTTTAAATTTTTCTGCAATTCTTTGCAGTTTCATTGATGTAATGACTGATTATTAATATGAAAATAGAATCATAGTTTTTGTGCATAATATTTGCTCAATTCTGTTCATTACTTTGCATTTCGCTTTAACTCGACTAAAATAATGACCGACACACAATTGCAGTAAGACAGTGGAGAATAATTGGACAAAAGAAAGTGAGGAAACAGTGAGATAATGGAGAAAAGAAATGGAAAAAAAAATGAGGAGATAGATATTAAATTAGAGTGTTAGTTAACATGTTTTTTAACAGTTTTTTTTTATATAAAGTAGATATAGATCAAATTTAGAGGACTATTTTAGACCTATTTTAATAGTTTAGGGACCATTTATGTCATTTTCTAATAATTATGATTATGAATTGATTTTAACTAAAATATAGACTTATAAATTAAACTTTACATGAAATTATGATTTAAAAATACAAATCACACTTAATTTGAAATCACGAGTAGGTGTTACAAAATTAGGGCACACCGATTCTCTCTCTTTCAGCTGAAGATGAGAAGAATCTCTTTCATGGCTACTTGGGTCAGAGTTTATACTAATAAATCCATTTGTAAACCTGGAATAAGCACCAATTTTGAGAAAGAGGTCAAGTGCTTAGATGATGCTGTTACTCTCTTCCATCAAATGGTTAGAATGAAGCCTCTTCCTTCAGTTGTCGATTTCTCTAAATTGTTTAAGATTATGATAAAGATGAAACAATACTCTGCTGTCCTTTCTCTTTTTCGACAAATGCGGAAATTAGGCATTCCAATTAGTGATTTCATCTTAAATATCATGATTAATAGTTATTGCCTGATGTATCGTGTTGATTGTGCATTTTCGGTGTTACCCATTTACTTGAAGAAAGGCATTCCATTTGATGTTGTCACCTTTAACACCTTACTAAGGGGACTCTTTAGTGAAAATAAGGTCAAATATGCTGTTGAATTGTTCAAGAAGTTGGTGAGAGAGAAGATTTGTGAGCCTAACCAAGTCATGTATGCAACTGTAATGAATGGGCTCAGCAAAAGGGGTCATACTCAGAAGACTGTAAGTTTGCTCCGGTTAATGGAGCAAGGGAGTACTAAGCCTGATTTATTCATCTACAACATTGTTATAGATGCTCTTTGCAAAGATGGAAACTTAGATGCTGCTATCAACATTCTGAACGAGATGAAGCAGAAAGACATTCATCCAGACATATTAACGTATAATTCATACATTAATGGTTTGTGTAAGCTCGGTCAGTGGGAAAAGGTTAAAACTTGGTTCTCTGAGATGGTGAACCTTAATATTTATCCAGATGTGCGCATCTTCAATATACTAATAGATGGATTATGCAAAGAAGGGAAAGTTGAAGATGCCAAGGAAGTAATGAAACACATGGTCAGAAAAGGTGTAGAGCCTGATATAATCACATACAATGCGATAATGGATGGATATTGTTTGCGTGGTCAAGTCAATAGAGCGAGGAGAATTTTTGATATCATGATTGATAAGGGCATTGAGCCTAACATTATTAGCTATAACATACTAATAAACGGATACTGTAAAAAAAAGAAAGTGGATGATGCTATGCAGTTGTTTTGTGAAATTTCTCAAAAGGGATCAAAACCTGATGTCGTTACCTTCAGTACTATCTTGCAAGGTCTTTTTAAAGTTGGAAGAATAGGCCATGCAAAAAAATTCTTTGCTGAGATGCTATCTGCAGGGTTCATACCTGATTTATACACTCATGGCATTGTGCTCAATGGTTATTTTAAGTATGGACTTGTTGAAGAAGCTTTATCGCTCTTTAATAAGTTGGAAGGAAAGAGAGAAGATACTGATATTATTTTATACAATATTGTCATTGGTGGCTTGTGCAAAAATGGTAAACTCGATGAAGCTCGTGCCATTTTTGAGAAGCTTTCTTTAATTGGATTGCTTCCGAATGTGAGAACATACAATAAGATGATACATGGATTTTGTCTTGAAGGGTTGTTAGATGAAGCTAATGATATGCTAAGAAAAATGGAGGAGAATGGCTATCTGCCAAATGTCTTCACTTACAATGTCCTTGTGCGGGGATTTCTCAGGTGCAGCAAAATTACTGAAATGACAACTTTTATGAAGGAAATGACGGGTAGGGGTTTCTCATTTGATGCAACTACAACTGGGTTATTGGTAAACGTTCTAAGGGAGAGTCCGTCCGTCCTTGACATGATACTAGAGCTTCACTCAAAAATTATGAAGTGAATATTTCTTTCTCCTGATTTATTCGGCTACACTATCATTGTGATACAATTTCCTTTTAGCACTGCAAAAGAAATGCTTTCTAATGCAGTTGTGAAAGCAGAAAAGCCAATTAGAACGTCGCATGGGCTTTGCAGGCAGGCTTATTGAAAAGGTAAACCACTTCCTATATTTTTACTGGGTCAAACAATGGGTTATAACCCAACTTCTCCCCCCTTTTTAAACAAATCACAGTTTTGGTAATTAACGTAATACATTGATTAATATTTGCTGTAGAAAGCAAGACAACTTCTCATTACCTTATTTCACTATTTTTATTTTTATAATTGATATTTCAGGAAAGTATTCAAATATTAAAATGCACAAGTATTGAATGTAATACTTGTTTTTGGTAACTTCATTAAGTCGAAAGTATCATTCCACTCCGGGGAGATTAGAAACCTGTCTATTCAAGAGGCTTGCCGAGAGTCTTCACCCCTGAACCAAGAGAAGTTTCCCATTAGTAAAGGTAAATCAATAATTCCTAGATTAAGAATGAATTCACTGAAGTTGTTCATTGCGCTGGATCTTCTACTACCGTTGTATTTTTCACTCTTGTATCTGCAAATATTAAAGTCGTCTCCAACTACCCACCAATCATTCCATAAGTCCCTTACTGCTGCAAGTTCATAGCACAATAGCTCTCTTTCTGGATTGTTGTGAGGTTCACAGACACCTATGAAACCCCATCTGAACTCCTCTTGTACTCTCCGTCAAACATGAAATAGTGTAACTGCCCCTATGAATTTCTCTGACTGTCCATTGTTTTTTCCCCCAAAGTATTAGAATGCCACCACTTCTGACATTGGATTTCAGCTCAGCCCATGCAACCCATCTGTTGCCTCATAATTGATAAATCCAGCTTGGTGATCATTCCTCAACCTTATTTTCTTGTAATACACTTGAGTTTTGATTGAATTTCTATCCAAATAGGAAATCATAAAAAAAATAGATTTTTTTTTCTTAATATCCCTTGCTTGTTTGGGTTGGATTACATTTTTACCCACCGCGGGTTACACGATCTGTCCCGATTGTTTGATGGATCATTTTGGGTTCAACCCGCTGAGTCAACTCAACAAATAGGTCATGACCCAACTAGTAGCTACTAGAAACATCGGGTGGGTTTGGTTGATTTTACCACCCCCAGGCTAATAAAGTGAGTAAGCACAAGGCGTTAAAGGTGTTTCTTAGGGAGAAAATTTAGCCTGTAAGCTATTATTGAGCATAGAGTAACGGAACAGCATGATGTCAGAATTATAAAGAAGGTTGCTGGACTGAGATGGTGTAATAACTCTGGTAATAGAGGAAGAATATGTATCATCTGGGGTAGGGATGGAACCGGGACGGGGCGGGTTTTGCCCTATGTGGGGCGGGGAGGGTTTGGCTTTATGAGGGTGTGGGGCGGGGAGGGTTTGGCTTTATGAGGATGTGAGGCAGATTATATGGTTCCTCTGTTCAGGGTGAAGAAGGCCTTTCAAATTCATTAACAGTATACAAGGAGTTCTTGAAGATAGTTGAACTTACCTAGAGTATACTTGTACAATGCAGAGGCGTGTCTAGGATTTCAAGAGGATGTGTGAACTATTATGAAATGGTGGATCTATGGTATAAATTTGACAAGTTTGATGTTTAAGTATTTTTAAAAAAATATAACACTACTGTCTATGATCTGCGGAGGGGAGCATGGGTTCACGTGAACCCAGGAACCTCCCTAGATACACCCCCTTGTACAAGGTCACTCTATGCACATGACCTGGTGGAAGCTTAAGAATATCAAAGAATGAATTGAAGAAGCTAAATTCAGGAGTTTTCTGATGTTGATAGGAAAATCATTGTTGTCAGGAAGAAGCTATTGGGATCTGCTGCTAATGCGCTACCTGATATTGATCCAAGGGTGATGTCAGAAAGATTTACGCTTAATAGAAGTCAACAACTAGCTCTAATTACTCCAATCACTAGAGAGGAAGTGCACTTGGCTATGAAAGGCATTAACATTACCAGTTTAAAAGAAAAAATCATGGCTATCAAAGGCATAGATGATAACAAGTGTGATGGGCTGAATGCATTTTTTTCCTCAAATCGTTGATGCATTCTTATTGCTAATTAAATGATTCCTTTTCCATTTTTATAGACATCAATTCAAACTGTGTTACTGAGATTGTAGTTGATTGAAAATGAAAGCTACAACTTCCATATATTTCTAAATTTGATATTCTTTATAGAATATCAGTGTTCTGTAGTACTGTCCCCTTCTTTTATCCATTAAATACACTTTTATATGTTAAAGAATTACTTTCAATACTTGTGTAATCAAAAAAGTAATTTTAGAGTTGGGAAAAGATACAGACTTGGAAAACTCATTCTAAGTAGAGCTGTAAAAGGAGAATATCTGAAATGTGGATGGAAGCAGAGAAGCTAGAAGAAGTATCCTTACAATACATTCCCGCTGAAGTTCAAATTGGCAAGTGCCATGGTCCAAATAAATAAATAAATTTAAAATCCAAAGATTATGTGTGGAAAGTGTTATTCTTGTGAAAGAAGCTATCTATTCATCGGGGATACTTGAGCTTTCTTGAAATTTGTCTTTCTATATATTATCTGTCAACACAAACGCTTCTAATATTGTTGGGCCTATTTTGAACTTTCTAGTCCTACTAGTTATTAGAATAAATGGTTGTTTGCTTTAACAATAAGGTGTGGTTGGGGGTTGTAGGGTTTGAGTTTAAATTTACAGTTGAGTCTGATGTATTCTTTGGTAATTTTTTTCCCTTTCCCTTTTTCATCCCATGAACAGAAGCAAAATTCCAGCTTACCCTTTTTTTTTGTTCTGGATATTTTCAGCTCTCTCTATATGCTTTTGAGTGAAGGTCTAAAGGAATTACTCCCGTTGTTTCAATTTGTTTGTTTGGTTTTGACTTGGCACAGAGTTTATGAAAGTAAAGAAGTGTTTTGAATCTTGTGGTCTTAAACTAAAGATATTTTGTATGTACCAAAATGCCCTTTAATCTTGTGGTCTTAAACATGCCCGATAGAAGGTTAGAATTAAAGAGTTGCTAATAAGCGAAAGAAACATTTTTGAAATTGATTAAAAAGGAAAGTAAGGCAAACAAATTGAAACAAAGGTAGTATATAATATTCTCTCTGTTGTGGGATATTTTCCACTATTTATGCCGCGCCAATATAGTAGTACTTCTTTCTGCATATGATTCTCTGTATGTATAGTTTGATCTTTATTTCTTGAAAAATATCAACTCCCTTCTTCCCAGGCAAGTGCTGGAAGTTGTTGCAGGCACTAAAGGTATCACTGAAATTGACCAACTGAGAAATACAATGTACTACAATAGTGCAGGTGATTAAAACGTCTCCTCTCTTTCACATCTCTATTCTTGTACTACAAGAAAGTAGATGGTTTTCTTATACAGAAGGACATGCTAAACAATTGGAAAATGAGGGTTAATTTTCAATTCCTAAGACAAAACTTGGATGCCTTTCAAGGAATTCCCATTCTTCTTACTTTTGGAGCCAAGTAATGATATCCTAAAGTAGGATTTGAAAATTTTGGTTCTTTTTAGCCAAGAGATTATCTCAATAACCCAAACCTTAGGAATCTCATAAATTATTGATTCATGGGGAGAGAGCCTGGCAGTTTTCTGCTTGCAGTTCCATGTCTAAGCAATTTCTTTTACATAATGTTCTTGAGTCAAAAAAGTATTGAGGTGAGGTGAAATGGAAACGGTATTCCCTTTATCTCTTCTAATTCTGCTCCGGCAATTACAGTAAGAAGTTTTCCTTCATGCCATTACAGTAATCAATCCATTTCAGTAATTGGTGTTGTAAATAGTAGCAATTTAGATGATGCTGTTACTCTCTTCCATCAAATGGTTAGAATGAAGCCTCTTCCTTCTGTTGTCGAATTCTCTAAATTATTTAAGATTATGATAAGTATGAAACATTACTCTACTGTCCTTTCTCTTTTTCAAGAAATGCAGAAATTGGGTATCCCAATTGATGGGTTCATCTTGACTATCATTCTGGTGATTTATCTATCTTATTTTTGTTTTCATGAACCAACTTAATTGCCAATGATTTTTGTTACCTTTGCTAAATAGGCTGCTCAACCTCTAGAAATTACTCCTTCCTTGAAAGTGACTTATCCATTTGCTTCATCATATCTTGAAGAAACTTTTCTGCATTCTCCTAATCAGTATGCATCTGATATTTCTTCAAGGACAATGATATTTCACACTTCAAATCTATCTTTCTATTTTTCCAACACATGCATGTCACTTGCTAGATAAACGCGTCAGGCACATTCCGATAATTGATCAGGCCGGAATGGTAATGGTGTTCATCGGAGATGTTATATATGATGTTGCAAGTGAGCATAGGGATGTGCTGAACGTTTGAATGCTTATGCACAAGGAGGTTACTTGGTATTTGCTTACTTAGTTCTTCTTGAAAGAATTGGACAACTTGGGAGATGAAGTCTTATTCGTGTGTGGCCAATTTTGTATACCATATTATATAAACCAAAATTTATGATAGTATTTACATGATGGATCTCATACAACTTCAAGACTTAAGTTTATGATTATGACATCATACAACCAATGCTATAACTAATTTCTACCCCAAAATTTCGCGTGTCTTAATTTTACTGGATATGAAGTTTAAGATCATAGAAATTTTATTTTAATCTTGTAAACATAAAAATGTGTAATGTGTCAAAATATTCTTTTGAGTTTTGTAGTTTTAAATATGACGTATGTGATGTTGAATTATTATATTGACAAATGTCATAAAAGAGAGAAAAATTGGCAAGTTAATGATAGAAACTCAAGTACAAAAAAAAAGTGATACAAGAGATATCATAAATGTGAGGAGTTTTTGGCTTAAAACATCCCTCAAATATACTCTAAATTTAAATGGCATCCCTCTACTATCATAGTGACCAAAAAACATCCCTTAACTATCCTAAAAATGGTCAAATTCACCCTTTAATTATTATTTTTGATAGAAACTAATGGTTAAATTCATTTCCTTTTATGTAAATGAAGCTAGAATTAACTATGGATAAACATGTGACGTTTTTTACATATTAAAGTTGCAATTCTTCTCATGAATATGATGAAAAATACATAGTAAAATATTTATAAAAGTTCACATAATTAGAATCTTAAGAAGCGAAAAGCGTCACATAAATTGGAACAAAAAAAGTATTTTTTTTATGTAATATCTAAATATGTTACATTTATATTTTTTAAAATATAGCCACTAGTGTTTATCAAATTTACACAAAAAATAAAATAAAATAGACTACCTTCATACTTCAAATTTCTTCATTTGTTTAGGAAATAAAGAGAAAATTATACATTTTTTTTCTTATAATATTTTGTTGCTTATCTGATCAATAATTATACAGGGCAAAAAATAGTTTACTCGAAATATTTTACTCATTTTTTACGGGAACATCGTGGCTGCTACTGTGAAGTTGAGGATAAAAACTTCTCTTCCTAGCTCATTCAGTTTAGTTAGGATTGTCTATTACTAATTATAAGCTAAGAGAAGAATGGGAGCAAACAAAATGGGAGATTTCTGGGTTGATCAATCATTAGTTTTTTAACAAAAACTAATTGAAGGATGAATCTTGTCATTTTTTAAGATAATTCATTGTGATAGTGCAAGGATGTGGTTTAAACATAGAGTATAGTTAAGGGATGTTTTTTGGCCAAAACTCTAAATGTGAGTATTTTGATACAATAGTTGAGCAAAATAGTTGACTAGGGAAGAATATGAGCTAAAACTCTACGAAGTTAGCTTAAGCTTGAATTTAGAATCTTGGATTTCTAAAATTAGAATTTATTTTAAATGGATTTTGTTGGAATAGATTGGGTGTCACGCTCCAAGTCTACATCTTGGACGTGTGGCACTCGAAATTACGGTTGGTCTTAAGCGAATTCTTAATTTGGCATGTTCTAAGACTTGCTACTATAATAATGTGGAAGTTGTGAATATTAGAAATGGAATGACTATGTCTAATGAAGCTTCTAAAACAACTGAATAAGTTTATTGAGACAATATCTTGAGATGCTTGAACTAAAATATTTGAACTGAACTTACGTCTGTTGAATCATAATTGAAGTACTCTGAATGCAAGGAGAACTTAAGTTTGTGAATTTTGATTCCAAATCCGTCTAAATTATCTCTATTTTTTTAAAAAATTTCGTATGTTACCTCATCCATATTCCAAATTTCCAATCATGCCCATTTTTAGAAAAATATCTCTTTTTTCTCTCTAGGTTCTTTTAATATTGTATATGATTTGTAAATAGAAAAAATAATTAAGTGTGACGAAAAAGTGACATGAGTCTTAATTATTGACTCCAAAAACAGTGACTGGCAAAATTAGGGCATATCGCTGGTAATGGGGGAATCGTTGCGGTGTGCAATTCTCTCTCATTCAGCTGAAGATGAGAAGAATTTATGGTAGCGCTAATAAATCCATTTGTAAACATGGGGTAAGCATCAATTTTGATAATGTTGTTACTCTTTTTCATCAAATGGTTAGAATGAAGCCTCTTCCTTCTCTTGTCGACTTCTCTAAATTGTTTAACAATATGATAAGTATGAAGCATTACTCGACTGTTGTTTCTCTTTTTCGCGAAATGCAGATATTGGGTATTCCAATTGATGGGTTCATCTTGACTAGTGTGATTAATAGTTATTGCCTGATGCATCATGCTCATTTTGGATTTTCGGTGTTACCTATTTACTTGAAGAATGGCATTCCATTTAATACTGTTACCTTTAACACCCTATTAAGAGGAATCTTTGCTGAAAATAAGGTTAAAGATGCTGTTCAATTGTTCAAAAAATTGGTCAGAGACAAGATTTGTGATCCTGATGAATTCATGTATGCAACCGTCATGAATGGACTCAGTAAAAGGGGTCATACTAAAAAAACTTTAAGTATGCTTCGGTTAATGGGACAAGGGAGCACTAAGCCCAACATATATATCTACAACATCGTTATAGATTCCCTTTGCAAAGATAGAAACTTAGATGGTGCTATCAACCTTTTGAGTGAGATGAAGCAGAAAGGCATTCCTCCTGACATAGTCACATATGGTTCATTAATTGATGGTTTGTGTAAGCTTGGTCTGTGGGAAAAGGTTAAGACTTTGTTCTCTGAGATGGTGAACCTTAACATTTATCCAGATGTGTGCACCTTCACCACAATGATCGATGGACTATGCAAAGAAGGGAAAGTCAAAGATGCCGAGGAAATAATGAAACACATGGTTGAAAAAGGTGTAGAGCCTAATACAATCACATACAGTGCGATAATAGATGGATATTGTTTGCGTGATCAAGTGGATAGAGCGAGGAGAATTTTCGATATCATGATTGATAAGGGCATTGAGCCTAACATTGTTAGCTATAACATACTAATAAACGGATACTGTAAGAAAAAGAAAGTGGATGAGGCCATGCAGTTGTTTTGTGAAATTTCTCAAAAGGGATCAGAACCAAATATTGTTACCTACAATACTATCTTGCAAGGTCTGTTTGAAGTTGGAAGAGTAGGCGATGCGAAAAAATTCTTTGCTGAGATGCTATCTGCAGGGCCCATACCTGATTTTTACACTCATGGCATTGTGCTCAATGGTTATTTTAAGTATGGACTTGTTGAAGAAGCTTTGTTGCTCTTTAGTAAGTTGGAACGAAAGAGAGAAAATACTAATATTATATTTTACAATATTTTCATTGGTGGCTTGTGCAAAAATGGTAAACTCGACAGAGCTCGTGCCATTTTTGAGAATCTTCCTTTAATTGGAATGCTACCAAATGTGAGAACATTCACTATAATGATAAATGGATTATGTCTTGAGGGTTTTTTGGATGAAGCTAACGATATTCTACGAAATATGGAAGACAATGGTTGTTTTCCCAACAATGTCACTTACAATGTTGTTGTGCAAGGATATCTCAGGTGCAACAAAATTAGTGAAATGGCAACATTTATGAAGAAAATAGCGGGAAGGGGCTTCTCACTTGATGCAACTACAACTGAGTTATTGATAAACGTCATAAGGGAGAATCCTTCCGTCCTTGACATCATACCAGAGCTTCACTTAAGAAACAAGAAGTGATCGCTTGGTTTATTCAGCTAGGCTATGGCTGTAATACAATTTCCTTTTTATCCCTGCAAAACAAGTGGCATCCAATGCATTGCAGAAGCTGATGGCAATTAGAATGTTGCTTGAGTTTTCTAGGCAGACCTATTGAGGAGGTACTTCAATTTTGATATGTTGAGTTATTTATCAGCTCTTCTTTTTCGGAGAAATCAAATGTGCTAGCACTCTTAATATGAGAACTATGGTGACCATACCAATTTCTAAAATAATAATAATAATAATAATATAATGGTGAGTGTCTTTATGTGTACACGTTATAAGTCTAGTAATATCAATATTTCTAGTACTACTTAGTTAACTTCAGGTATTTTTTGATAGAAGCACAAAGAAGAAACAAAAATCCCGTCGTTTCAATTTGTTTGTCCTACTTTCCTTCTTAGTCCGTTTAAAAAAGAATGCCTCTTTTCTACTTAGCAAATCTTTAATTCCAACTTTCCAGAACATTAAAGGACATTTGGTACATTTGACATACCTTTAATTTTAGACCACAAGATTCAAAAGTCTTCTTTACTTTCAAACTCCGTGCCAAGTCAGAATAGGACAAACAATTATAAATAGAGGGAGTAATTGTTATCTATTTCGATTGAGAGGAATGATAGATGTCACAATGACAAGATAAACAACATAGAGCAGATTAAATATATCTGTACCTATGGTGCAGGAAGAATCTTTTCCAGGCTAGTTAAACTAGTTGATTCTCTTTGGCCAGCCGGCTTGTTGCAACCTGTTATAAATTGGGTATAAAACTGTTTTTTTTTTAAATGGTAACAATATAAATGCTTTCTTTTGTGTATAGGAATTAAAGAAATGGGTTTTCATTGTTGAGAGTGAGCTCTTTTCTTCCTTTACTACACTTTGGAACTGTTTCTCTACATATCCAAGGATGTTAGCTAGGCTTGATTTCTGAAGAATGAAAATGTTTACTGATAGTGTGGAATAGGCTTGAATTATAATAATTGTTGGTGTAGTATTTGATTGTTAAAAGAAAATAAAGAACACTGAGTGAGATCCATGGGTTTCATGAGTGAACTACCACTATGGAAGATTCCTTAAGGCTCCCTATGACCTTTTTATTTTCTCATGGTTTCTACAAAAGGAGGAGATTAAAAAATGGAAAATTTCTACAAAACCAAATACTTTAAAGATGGAAGACAAGTATTCATGAGTTGATCACATCATTCAGAAGGAGACCATTTTTACAAAAAAGATTTCTCTATAAGATAATAGTTCTTTTTTCATTATTGGATTGAAGTAGATCTTTCGAGGGATATATCTTCGGAATTTGGTAGATCTTTTGTGCAATACTTGAAATAAAGGTGCTTTATGTTGTTGAGATCCTTTTAAAATGTAAGTCCATCTACGACTATTGATTTCCGTGATCTAAGCTCCTATTGGATGGATGACAAATTGATTATGCGGTATATGTACCTTTAGTCTTTAAAGCAAGACCTTAGCTGTTGTAGCCAAATTTGAACTGTAATCTTTGTAAATCCAAAATATGGTGTTCATAGGCAAAGTGCAAGGGGAAATCCAAGCAATCATTTTCATTGAAATGTACTCAAGAATGTCGTTGTACAACCTGTCTGCTTAGTGAATCCAGTAATGCAGCCACTTATGTTTTCAGCTCATATGGAAGAACATGGTTTTGAAAGCACTACAATATTTGACATTTTGAGAGACAAGGGTAAAGGCACTAATGATTCTTGGCTCTGGTACACTACATATGATACTCTGTATGATGTTGTGCAATCAGCTAGTATCTTCATGTTTTGTCTAAACTGACTTTGCATCTCACCGTTGACATTGCACACTTAGTAAGTTCACATATAGACAATATTCAAAGTAACCACATTTGGCAGGAAGTGCAAGTTAGCGCACAATTATGAGAAAATGGTTTGGTCATGTCTTGCATAGTCACCTCTAGATACACCAGTCAATAGGTGTATAATCATGGTGAGTGAATGTGTTGAAAAGGCGACTAGATAGACTTAATATCACATGGAAGGAAGTTGCTTTGATAGACCTACAATCTCTTAGAATCCACAGTAGAACTAGAGAAAAATAAGGCATGATGGAGAAATATATCTTAGTCTATGCCAAATTGTTTTTTTCCCTATTCGAAAATTGAGATTATTTTTTAGTCATTAGTATGCTTACTTTAGGTCTATGTTCTCTAGGATTCTATTAGTCATGTTAGAGATTTATATACAAGTAAAAATTAAAGTTTAGTACTCTTTATTTTGTATGTTATTATCCAAGATGAAATTTAATTAAGTGACATGATCATATAGTCGATCCCAGGCTCCCAACTTGTTTAGGCTTAGTTTTTTTGTTTTTTTTGTACTTTAATTTTCCTTATTAATTCTTTAGGTATGGTAACTGATATGTTTCTAATCCACTTACAAGTCTAGGGATGTAATGTTGGTTCTGTTATGAGAACTTTGGTTGCACAAATGCAGATGGCATAACATAATGTCGGAGCTTTTGTCGTTGTGAAACTTGGGAAAATAAGTCAACAACAACAACATACCCAGTGTAGTCCCACAAAAAGTTTCTAGGAAGGGTAGAGTATACGTAGGCCTTTCCCCTACTTTAGAGATAGAGAGGTTGTTTAGACCCTCGACTCAAGAAAAAATCAGTCCAAAGCATTCCTGAGAAAATAAGTCAACCACTACAGAAAGAGGTATCAACCACTTTTAAAAGAAATTGGTGTCTTCTTTATCACCTTTTAAAGTTGGTGATGCTACCTCTCTGCTTATCGATAGTAGTTTTGAACTTTGAAATTTTTCCTTGATCATGATTCCACCATGGGCAGATCTCGGTTGAAGGAAGGGAGTTCCTCCATCGGAAAATATAGTGTATATAGGGTCAAATTTTTGTTTTATTTATATATATTAAATGTTAAATCCCCTTGATACAAGCCAAAAGCTCAACTCATTAGTAACAGAGGTTCAACTTCTCTTAGAGAACACAAGTTCAATTCCTGCTAACTACAACTTTAAATCTTTTTAACTCTAGGCGCTCTTAATGTTTTTTTGGAACCATCATGGCAAAAATCCCACTTCCGCCACTAGTCTCACATGTAATTTATCATATTTGTCTTTAAATATTTTTCTTATGGCGGTGGTGTTTGGGCCATCTTTTGTGCACCTTGACTATTCTACTGAGTACCTCTTACCTCCCAATGTTTAGTTGTCTTTTAACGCATTAAGTTTTCTATGGAATATTGAATCCTATGGACACTATAAGATAGGAGTAATATATATCTTTTTTCTTCTGAATTATGGTTTATCGGTGTGATCCTGATTTGTCACAAATCACACCCAAGGGTGTGACCTAGTGGTCAATGAGTGGTTGAGAATCCCGAGGTCTCCGGTTCAAAACTCATCGAAGACAAAAAACACTAGGTGATTCTTCCCATCTTTCCTAGCCTTGGTGGACGGAATTACTTGGTACCTGTTGGTGGCAAGTATTCCATGGAATTAGTCGAGGTGTGCGAAAATTGGCCCGGACACCACGATCATAAAAGAAAATGATCTATCACAAATCTAACCTTGCTTCTTGAATCATTTGAATGTCATCTGTGATTTTTCTTGTTTCTCCTTCATTAACGTAATAAAGTACATTTGAGCCGAGGGTCGTTTTCGGAAATAGTCTCTCTACCTTCACGAGGTAGTGGTAAGATCTCCGTACATTCTACCATCCCCAGACCTCACTTGTGGATTTCATTGGGTATGTTATTGTTTTTGTGTTATAGAGCTGGTAACTTTAGTTAGAGTGATGACGAGTAGAGCTTTTCATGATCATGTCTCCACGTGTAGCTTCATCCTAGTTGTCGTTAAGATATTTAGTTGTCTATGGAATATTGAATCATGTGGACACTATTAGATAAGAGTAATATATATCTAATTTCTTCTACGTTTTGGTTTTTCAGTGTGATCATGTTTCGTCACAAAATTAACCTCATCTCTGGAGTCTGGAATCATTTGGATGTCAATTGTCAGATGTGATCTTTTGGTAATCTAATTCTCTTTCTTTTCTTCTTTTTAAGCAAGGTCATTGAGTGTATTTCCCAATGACTATTTTATTTATTTATCAAAAGTAATTTACACCTATGAACTGCTTCAATAGATTTCTGCTTCCACGTATGAGCGAATGAGATTTTTTGCTGTTTTTCATGCCCTTTAATTGAAGCTTGACTCGATTTTGTTCAGATCTAGTTAGCCACTGTTTGGTCACATATGGATTTATCTTCTTATTTCTCTGTTGTCAGCTTCTCCCTTGATGTTGGCTTCTCTGTTCTAGTTGTCTAAGGTATGAGCTGATTTGTTGCTTTTTTTTATTTTTCCATGTGTTCCAATAAGATGTATGAGCTAGTGTATCTGATGATTTGTGTGTACTTTGATTTGGGCTTCTACAAAATTCAGTGAATTTTCGTACAATAGAATGAGCATCCGCTGATGCCAATACCACACATCGTACAATCACCCACCGATTTAGTATTTTCTCAAAAATATGATTCCTGTTATGTGTTTGTTGTACATGTCTGTGAATGTCCCCATTTCTGGGTTTATTGTCCTGCATTAGCTTTTCTTTGTTGTTTTTGTTGTTCTTACTCTGATGAGCTTCATGTGTTTGTATATGCGGTGTTTGTATCTTTAACTGTCTTGCCCTGCAAAAACGAGCAAACTGTTAGCATAAAAAAACATTTTCCCTGTTCTCTCATAGGATTTGAACTGGAGAGCTTTCTCCTCCTTTTTGTGCTATCTGTCTCATTTCCTGCATGGTCTAACCCTGAGATACGGCTCGTCCAACTTGTCACTGTTTATCCAGAGCCATATTAGCTAGATGATCAGACAACTTGTTTCCTTCCCTGAGTATGTGAGTGATTACCACTGTCCTTTCTCTCATGAGTCTCCATATTTCTTCTATAATAGTCACTATATTCCAGGGAACTTCCCAAACCCTCTATTACGTTTTTCAGTACTAGAGAACCTGTCTCAATGAATATTCTCTCAATTTGTGTAGTCTTTTTGTACTTCAAAGCGTATAGGAATGCCAAAGCTTCAGCTTGTATGTTGGTACTGAAAGGTTCTTCAATCTCCTTAGCCTGTGCTTGTATGACATCTCCATTGGTATCTCTTACACAGAATCCTTAAGAGCTCCTCCCAGGATTTCCTCTTGAGACCCCGTCTGTGTTCACCTTCACCCAACCTGTGTCTGGTGGCTTCCAAATAATGATCTTCACGGTGTGAGATTACCTATATATGGCTTCCGCCATTGTGCATATTTGAGATTTTTATTCCTTGCCTTCATGAACTGAATCAAAGTGCACATCACCTGATATATTAGTTTGGTATTGGATATTTTTCCTCCATGCCTCAAAGACTTCCTCCTTTTCCATAGCTCCCACAATATAATAGATGGCACTGCTTGAAACATATAACTCACTTGCAAATGTGCAGGCATCCCCCACCACATACTTATCAATTGAGTAAGGTGTAGATTTTGATAAGCATTGCAATAAATAGAATTTGATATGAACATTTGGCGAATAATAGAAGAAAATACAAGCGCAGTAGATAAGGAACATATCCGAATCTACAAAACTGTTTCCAAACATACTGAGCTGCTGGAGAATGTAGAGGAATACATGATTTATATCTTCCACACTAGGATATTCACAACAATGACATCTTGATGGAAATCAATTTTAAAAAAAATGACATCTTGATGGAAATTGAATTCCCCATTTTTTCAAAGTATCATCCAGTGGTAATTTAGCTTTCCACAGTCTCTACATGAAAAAAGAGATCTTGATAGGCAAATCTTTAACCACTTCAGCTTATATATTTCGTTGACTTCCCGTCTTTGTCTCATTGCCTGGAATGCAGACACAACTGTGAATTTTCCTCTTGCTTCTCGCTTCCAGTATGGTCTATCTAATTCCTCCCCCTCTTTAGGTGGGTCCACCTTTTCTAGAATATGTTCTGCCAACCCTTGAGGAAGAATTCTTCTCAGTGTATTTTCTTGCCATTGCCCCCCTTCAGCTGTCTCTTTGACACTCAAAATTTGGTGGAATGATTTGACATAAAGCACACAGTCCTGTCCAATTGTCTAACCAGAAGTATGAGTTGCCGTCTTTCATCAACATAATATAGTACATTTAATGTTTATGAATATTCAGCTGACATTAATACAGACAAGTGCTAGGTTTAAAAGTTTTAAATCTCCATTTTCTACTGTCTAGTTCTTCGAGATGATTTACTAGATGCCGCACAAATAGTTGGTCATGTGTAATTTATTACAACCAAATACTCTTTGTGCTTTCTTTTGTCCCCTCCTCTCTCTCATTAACTCTCTTGAAAATTACGTCAGGAAAGTCTATGGAACTGGGAAAGATTATTCAAGCAACAGAAGTTGGGAACTTTCTGACAGAAGAGGTAAATTTGATGGCTCTTCTCATATAAAAGAAATGTGCTTCCTGCCAAAATCTAGATCTGTAGTTAGATAGCAAGAGATTCTTTTACAATGATGTCAAATATGTTTGTGTGGGTGGTAGAACAAGCTCATCACAGTCGCACCAGAAACTGAAGTAAGAAAGTGATGCAATTGGTTACAGGTGTTAGTTTTTGCTTTATTTCTCAAACCTCTAGCCTTTTTTCTAGTGAAGATAAGCTTATTAAGAATCCGGAATCAAAAGGGCAACAAAATTTTTCGAAAATTTCAAAAGGGCAACTAAATTATTTATCAAACCAAAAGGACAACAATTTGTAACAACGTCTACATCAGGGTTTCCGCCGCAAGGCGCAGAAACCCATGAGCCTTACAAGGCGCAACAACTTTTAGCCTTGTAAGGTTTGAGGCTGTCTGCGCATTGCAGGCTACTTTTAAAAAAAAATAAAAAAAATTGGTTTTATTTTCTTGAGTTGTTATTAATTTCTTTGTTGGTTTTATTCTTATTTTAAATTAAACTACTGTCCCTAGTTATTTTCATTCCCTTGCAAGCATAAGTGGAAAAATATTTAATGTAAGCTGTGTTTTACTTTTTAGAATTTTGTACACTAATTACATGATAAGTTAGAAATTTCTTGCTAGATACATGAGAACAAACGAGAGAATTAACCAGAGAGAAAAAAAAGTGGTTGAATCTTTTCCTAGTGTTTAAACAAGTTGTCAAATGCATGGCATGGCTTGACATAAGCTGGAGTGCTGACACAGCAACACTTGTCAAGCACACATAAATTTTTTCAAGCATCAAAGCTTATATAAATGGTATCAGAGCTATGGATGTTGAGAAATATAAGAAGAAACGTACGAGTAGAAAAATAAGAAAATTAAGAAGAAAATTAAACAAATTATATTCGGAATATAAAGAACTAAATATTACAAAAATTGATAACGAAAAATTAGATCAATTAATAAATATTATATCTAAAATAGAATATAAATATATTCAATATTTAAAGAAACAATGAATAACGAGAATGACGAATATAGACAACAACTTACTAAAATAATTATAGAAAAAAGACAAGAATTGAGACATAGGTACAATAGACTTAATAGTAATATATTTGCAGGAGTTTGTCACAAATCTATATTAGCACAAAGAAAAACTATTTTTTATCTACAAATACAGATAGAAAGTTTAGAATATAAACTTCAACACAATTTATAAATGAATAAGGAAGAATATGCCATAGACGAAAAAACATATGAAAACTATGACGGATTAAAAATAAAGATAATATTTTCTAATCTAGGAAGGAGATATAACAAAATAGGTGACAATCTAAGTTTAATGTTAGAAAAAGAAACGGTAAAATCAGAAGATAGTTTAACTGCAATGGTAAGAATAACAAAAGAAAATGAAGAAATAGATAGAAAAACGGAAATTGAAAAAATAAAACAACAAGCAAAAAAGGAAGTACAACAATTAGAAGAAGTAAAAAATACTAAAATAATAGAACTAGAAAAAGAGCTAGCGATATTAAAAGAAATGTATGAAATTAAACAAAAAGAAAAAGAACAAAAAATAAAACTAGCAAATGAGAAAAATAAATTTAAAGAAAAATTGCAATTAGA